>JAQGBJ010000475.1:0-40511 GCA_034698345.1 Sphaeridia pumilis | reverse complement strand
TTACCTACCATAGAGTTTACTGACAAGTGCAAGAACAAATTACTACACAAGTTTATTTCGAACTATGAATATTCTGATGACACATCTTCCTTCAAATATATATATATATATTGTTATTTTGAATTCGAATCAAGCAAGCATACAACAACCTAAATAAACTGAATACACACAGTATACTTTCTCGGGCGCCCGATTCTAATCCCAGAAGATTTTTACGGCGGCATCTACCTCAAGATTCCCACAATAAGGACACTTCGGTAACTGAAGTTCTGGAGCAGATTGTGTGACTCCCCAATCCCAAACATATTCTTGCTGAAGTATACGAGTTTGACGAATCTGGCGCAAACAGAAACTACAGAAGGCATGTCCACAGTTCAGCATGTATTCATTCTCCTGGCTCATACATATCATGCAGGTAACCTGCAATCAAAATATAATATAATATGAAATTTCATTCAAAGGACATTTTTATATCGTAAACTAATTTCAAATGCTCACCTTCCGCTGCAAATCTTCAATCAAGTCGGAACTCATTTTATCAACGTTCTTGAATTCCTTCTTCGCCTTTTCCAGTTCTCCAGCTTTAAGCTTTGCTTCTACTTCATTCAAATCTTGCTTCGCTTTAAGCATCCGAATTTCAAGAATTTTGAGCTTGTCCATAACTGCCCCGGCAGTTTGCTCAGTACAAATGTTGCACAGTTCAGCAGATGATTTACGAAGAATGTGCATGTATGAGTCCAACGACGAAAGTTGATCCTTCGTCTCCCCAAGTTGAGAAAAAGCTTTCTCCAAGTCGGAGTAAATGGGGCGCCCCAGTATTAGCTGCTTCAGGTTCTCGTTCATGGTCTTGACGGTGTCCCAGAACACCTTCGAGCTCGTTCCAGCATTAACACACCACAAAGTCAATCTGTTCGACAGGTAGTTTGTTTCTTTACGAAGCACCATCAGGTAATGCAGCTTCATTTCTAGCTCTTCTTGGTCGAATGCTCTTGTGAATTCCCCCTTCGCTCTCTGCAAGAACATCAAAGACAAAATTACGTTCATGCTACACAAACATCGTTTTTTATGTTCAGTAGAAATTCACTAACAAGTTTTGCAAACGGGATCAAGCAATCGTCGTCCTTCCGCAGCTCATGAATCTGCCTATTCACACTGCGATGTTGTGAAAAAGTATAGATTTTAGCATGTTTTAGCATGTATATTTCTAGTAGAGCAGAAGCTCATACGTTTTGTTATTACAATCCTCACTTGAGGTTTTATTATGCTTATTCAGTTGGTTGCTTGCTCTTCTGACTGAATATCTCTTTTACTTGTATATTACTCTTTACTTGAGTTATTAAAGACACAGTTCGAGTCTGATGTTGGCAGAATACAGATCAATTTGTTGAATGCTTTGAGCTAATAGTCTTGAGTTTTTACACGTTATCAGCACGAATGCGTGCAGCGTTCAATTGTTGCTAAAATTGATCAAAAGTGAAAGTGCAGCTGAGCAATCTTGGAGACGGTGGGTTTGGCCGCGTGCTGAATTTCACAAGTTGAAGAGAGAGTTTTTGAACTGTAAGTTCAATGAGTAAAATCCAGTATTGGTAAAACAGTTGGCCGTGTGCTGATTGGCTTTATTTGATTCTGATATTTAACTCATAGCTGCCAAAAGATGTCAACCGGCGAATCTACCAAAACCGCTACCGGAGGAGGCCCGGCGCCGAAGGTGAAAGTAGAAACTGATGAGAGTGAAAGAGAAGCTCTGTCACCGAGAATCAGCCTTGCCAACATTGAAAAGTTGGATGACAACCAAGAATTATGACCGATGGAAGCGTAAGCTAGTAATTACGCTGAAAATGCAGAACTGCTGGACTCAAGTTTCGACGTACAAGTCGCTGGCTGACCCATCAACCTTTGCTAAATGGGATCAAAAGGACCTGGAAGCGCAACACATCATTCTTCAGACTTTAACGGTGCGAGCTGAGGACCTTGTTGGAGACTGTGAAACAGCAAGGCAGATGTGGGAGAAGCTAGAGAAAGCCTACAGCGACACGAGTGAAATTAACTTGCAACAGACGCTGGCCAAATTTCACAACTTTAGAATTGCGGAGACAGAGTCGGGACAGCAAGCATTCTTTCGAATGGAAGCCTTAAGCGGCAAGATGAAAGCACTAAAAATAGCTCAGCCTGAAAAGTCAATCATCACCAAGTTTGTGTCGGAGTTGCCCGAAAGTTACATTGGCTTTAAGCGCGCCTGGGCTAGCGTTCCGTTGGGGGAACAAACGATGACCAAGTTGCTGGGACGGCTGGAAGAAGAGGACGTTTTGCAGGGCTTGGAGCGAGACAGACATCAATCGTCAAATCCGATTTCGGCATTTATGGCCAAGACGGGAGGTCATAAACAGAAGAAGAAGCTGTCATAAGACGAAATTGCCGAACTTAAAAAGAATACGAAATGTAACATTTGCCACAAGAAGGGTCATTGGGCCAGGGAGTGCCGTTCAAAAGGCAAAGATGAAAATGGCGACGAGCGGAAGTCTGACTCAGCGGAATCTGGGGCGGCGGCGGCGGATGCCAAGAAGAAACAACAACAACAACAACCGCAAGCAAAACAAGCTGACGACGGGGAAAAGAAGAAGAAGGGATTTATTCCAAGAGCAGCTGAGGCAGCCTATATTGTGACATGTCTGTTCATGAAGTTGGTACATGATATGTTATGTGACTCGGCCTCTTCCCGTCATATTGTAAACTCGAAGCGCTGGTTTGTTGAGTATGAAGAATTTGCAAAGCCAATGCTGATTGGACAACTTGGACCTGAACCTACGTATGCTGTCGGACAAGGAACGATTGAAATTGAAGCCTACTTCAAAGGAGAATGGCGAAAATTCTGTCTGACTGACGTGCTCTTTGTGCCTGGGGCGACAAGGAATTTGTTCAGCGTGAAATGGATGTCAAGAAAGTACAAGTGGACCTTCAACGGCGACCATGGTGTAATTCGGTTCTATGATGAAGATGGAAATGAAGGACCAGTTGCAGTTGATAATGATGGATTATGGTCAATGTTGTTTCGGTTCCCACATGGAGAAAAGGCTTTCAGCGCCATCCTACCAAAAGTCAATACGCTGCAACTTTGGCACAAGAGAATCGCGCATATTTGTAAGAGGTTTATTGTTGCAACGTTCAAGAAAGGAGCAGCCCTTGGACCGGATGTGGAGAACCTTCGAGGCGACTGCAGCTGTGAAGGATGTGCGAAGAATAAAATCACCCGGCCATCGTTTCCGAGAAACCCGAAAAGAGCTGAAGAACCTGGTGAGCTCATCCATTGTGACTTGCTCGGCAAGCCCCGTGTGAGATCCTTGGGTGGTTACTGGTTCGTCCTGCTGTGCAAAGATGACGCTACGAGTTTTCGACGAGCCTACTACTTGAAAAGCAAGGATGAAGCGCCTGAAGGAGTGAAAGCGTTTGTCCAGCTAGTACGTACCCAGACTGGAAAAAAGGGTGGAGGCTCTCAAAACTGACTGCGGGACTCAGTTTTTGAATCGGAAGCTGTCTACCTGGTTGAAAGAGAAAGGAATTCAGCACATGACTACAGTACCAAGGTGCATGAAGGTCAACTTACCAATCATCAACCCGAAGCTTGTATTGTTGGAAGCAGACCCATTTAACGCTATGATGATCAACGGCACAACCAGATGTGAGCTGGCTTATAATGGACCGCAATACCTTGTTTATTCTATGGTGAAAGAATGCGTGGTTCATTAGACAGCAATTACGCCGAACGGACACTTGCCAGTGTACGTGTCAGAACATGAGTGCTTGCAAAAAGAAGAGAGCAAGGAAAACTTGAAACACTTTCGTCTGGTGGATTGTTATACCATGCAGGATATCAAAACCGATGACTGGATGCAGATAAAAGCGATGACTGATAGATTGTTGATTTATTGTCCTGGTTGCGACATAACTATGGACAATGAGACCAGAGCCTGTCCGGAACATGTTATTTTGATGGAGCAGCCCAAGACCGTAGTTGTGAATAATCAGAGTTCCATTGTCAAGAACCTGAAGCTGAGAGGAACTGCAACTATTGACCCGGACATCACGTTTGAAGCTAACTGGTTCCTGAAGCCCGAAATGACCATGCCTGACCTGAAGGATCAATGGAGGGTGGAGTCAAGTTTTACCGCTCGACTAGACCTGGAGATGGACGCAGGTAACAGGAAGCATCCTCGGCCACCACCAATCTTGGAGGAAGGATGGAGCGGCTGGTGGATTTTTGCAGCAGTGTTCAGCTGGATGATTCTAATTGCCATGTGCGTTCGTTTCTCTTGCTATGTGATCAGAACCAAGAACCGAGTTCAACGGTACAAGACAATCAAAGTTAATTGTCCAGATAATGTTGTCATTGCAAATCTGAAGGAAGATGACGACAAACCCTGTTCGGATTGAGAGGGGGTGTGAAAAAGTATAGATTTTAGCATGTTTTAGCATGTATATTTCTAGTAGAGCAGAAGCTCATACGTTTTGTTATTACAATCCTCACTTGAGGTTTTATTATGCTTATTCAGTTGGTTGCTTGCTCTTCTGACTGAATATCTCTTTTACTTGTATATTACTCTTTACTTGAGTTATTAAAGACACAGTTCGAGTCTGATGTTGGCAGAATACAGATCAATTTGTTGAATGCTTTGAGCTAATAGTCTTGAGTTTTTACACGTTATCAGCACGAATGCGTGCAGCGTTCAATTGTTGCTAAAATTGATCAAAAGTGAAAGTGCAGCTGAGCAATCTTGGAGACGGTGGGTTTGGCCGCGTGCTGAATTTCACAAGTTGAAGAGAGAGTTTTTGAACTGTAAGTTCAATGAGTAAAATCCAGTATTGGTAAAACAGTTGGCCGTGTGCTGATTGGCTTTATTTGATTCTGATATTTAACTCATAGCTGCCAAAAGATGTCAACCGGCGAATCTACCAAAACCGCTACCGGAGGAGGCCCGGCGCCGAAGGTGAAAGTAGAAACTGATGAGAGTGAAAGAGAAGCTCTGTCACCGAGAATCAGCCTTGCCAACATTGAAAAGTTGGATGACAACCAAGAATTATGACCGATGGAAGCGTAAGCTAGTAATTACGCTGAAAATGCAGAACTGCTGGACTCAAGTTTCGACGTACAAGTCGCTGGCTGACCCATCAACCTTTGCTAAATGGGATCAAAAGGACCTGGAAGCGCAACACATCATTCTTCAGACTTTAACGGTGCGAGCTGAGGACCTTGTTGGAGACTGTGAAACAGCAAGGCAGATGTGGGAGAAGCTAGAGAAAGCCTACAGCGACACGAGTGAAATTAACTTGCAACAGACGCTGGCCAAATTTCACAACTTTAGAATTGCGGAGACAGAGTCGGGACAGCAAGCATTCTTTCGAATGGAAGCCTTAAGCGGCAAGATGAAAGCACTAAAAATAGCTCAGCCTGAAAAGTCAATCATCACCAAGTTTGTGTCGGAGTTGCCCGAAAGTTACATTGGCTTTAAGCGCGCCTGGGCTAGCGTTCCGTTGGGGGAACAAACGATGACCAAGTTGCTGGGACGGCTGGAAGAAGAGGACGTTTTGCAGGGCTTGGAGCGAGACAGACATCAATCGTCAAATCCGATTTCGGCATTTATGGCCAAGACGGGAGGTCATAAACAGAAGAAGAAGCTGTCATAAGACGAAATTGCCGAACTTAAAAAGAATACGAAATGTAACATTTGCCACAAGAAGGGTCATTGGGCCAGGGAGTGCCGTTCAAAAGGCAAAGATGAAAATGGCGACGAGCGGAAGTCTGACTCAGCGGAATCTGGGGCGGCGGCGGCGGATGCCAAGAAGAAACAACAACAACAACAACCGCAAGCAAAACAAGCTGACGACGGGGAAAAGAAGAAGAAGGGATTTATTCCAAGAGCAGCTGAGGCAGCCTATATTGTGACATGTCTGTTCATGAAGTTGGTACATGATATGTTATGTGACTCGGCCTCTTCCCGTCATATTGTAAACTCGAAGCGCTGGTTTGTTGAGTATGAAGAATTTGCAAAGCCAATGCTGATTGGACAACTTGGACCTGAACCTACGTATGCTGTCGGACAAGGAACGATTGAAATTGAAGCCTACTTCAAAGGAGAATGGCGAAAATTCTGTCTGACTGACGTGCTCTTTGTGCCTGGGGCGACAAGGAATTTGTTCAGCGTGAAATGGATGTCAAGAAAGTACAAGTGGACCTTCAACGGCGACCATGGTGTAATTCGGTTCTATGATGAAGATGGAAATGAAGGACCAGTTGCAGTTGATAATGATGGATTATGGTCAATGTTGTTTCGGTTCCCACATGGAGAAAAGGCTTTCAGCGCCATCCTACCAAAAGTCAATACGCTGCAACTTTGGCACAAGAGAATCGCGCATATTTGTAAGAGGTTTATTGTTGCAACGTTCAAGAAAGGAGCAGCCCTTGGACCGGATGTGGAGAACCTTCGAGGCGACTGCAGCTGTGAAGGATGTGCGAAGAATAAAATCACCCGGCCATCGTTTCCGAGAAACCCGAAAAGAGCTGAAGAACCTGGTGAGCTCATCCATTGTGACTTGCTCGGCAAGGCCCGTGTGAGATCCTTGGGTGGTTACTGGTTCGTCCTGCTGTGCAAAGATGACGCTACAAGTTTTCGACAAGCCTACTACTTGAAAAGCAAGGATGAAGCGCCGGAAGGAGTGAAAGCGTTCGTCCAGCTGATACGTACCCAGACTGGAAAAAGGGTGAAGGCTCTCAAAACTGACTGCGGGACTGAATTTTTAAACCGGAAGCTGTCTACCTGGTTGAAAGAGAAAGGAATTCAGCACATCACTACTGTACCAAGGTGCCCTGAATCTAATGGACGAATTGAGCGGGAAGTCAGGACGGTTAAAGAAGCGGCAAGAACAATGTTAAATGATGCGGACTTGCCAAAATACTTGTGGGGAGAAATGATTGCTACCGCCATCTACTTCTTGAACCGAACCCTAAATTCTGTCCAAACTGAAATCACGCCTTTTGAAGCAATTATGGGAATTCGACCGGACTTGAGCGACGCGCTTGTGGTAGGAACCAAGGTTATCTACTACGACAACAACCCAAATGCCGACACTTGGGACCAGAGGGGGAAGACCGGAAGAATTGTTGGTTTTCAAGGAAATGGCATTTACAGAGTATATGATCCGGAAAGTCGAAAGGTGACAGTGACCAACAGCGTTAAGGTCATGAGTGAAGATTTGAACAGTGAATGCGGCAACAATCAGGGATCTGTCGTGGTACCAATTTATGCCGACCGAAGATATCCTGACTGGTCTGAAGAAAAGGAATTGGAGGATCCGTTGGACCAAACACAAGAAGAATCCGAAGGAGAAGATGGTGATGCAGACTTTGACGAAAGCTTCTTTGATGAATCTGGATTGAATGAAGAAGAAGAATCTGGCATGGAAGAGATATCTGACAGTGAATTGGAACCTGAGGAAGACAAACAGGGAGAAAATGACCTGACTCAGGAGGAGGAGCCAGAGGCTGAAATGACCCAGGACGAGTTAGATACGGCAATGATAGAAGATGATGATGAAGATACTCTGGAATTGACAGTACGACCGGAAGAAAACCTGGAAGTAACTATTCCTATAGAGCCAGCTGAAGTCTCTGAACGTCAAGTTGCTGTAACCTCGAAACCGCCAAAAGTGGTTAAGAATCCTGTTCGAGTTGTGATTCAAGATGGAGGACGCCAGTATGAAGCACATGTACAACCTGGAAGCTCGACGAGAGTAGTGTTGCCGAGTCCTACAAGGACCGACGACCAAAACTCACAGTCAAAGAAGAATCTGAGAGACCGCAATGAAATCCGGAAGCCCGATTACTACCAAGCTTATGTCGCTGATTCATCGCCAATTGTGGAGCCGCAGACGTTCAAGCAAGCCGTGGACTCTAAAGACGCAGACAAATGGTGGGAAGCCATGGGCGAAGAATGGGAAAGTTTGGTTGAAAACAACGTGTTTGAAATTGTGAAACGACCGCCATCTAGCGTGAAAGTTTTGCAATGCCGCTGGCTGTACAAAGTCAAGTATGACAAGGACGGGAACATCGACAGATACAAAGCGCGAGTTGTTGCAAAGGGTTACGACCAAGTGATTGATTATGAAGAAACCTTTGCTCCTGTTGCTCGTTACGAATCAATTCGCATGCTCCTTGCAATTGCTGCGGGTGAACAGCTTGACCTGCATCAATTTGACATTAAGACCGCCTTTCTGAATGCTGAGCTGGAAGAGGACGTGTACGTGGAACAACCCTTGGGTTTTGCCAAAGATGATGGACACAAAGTCTGGAAATTGAATAAGGCTCTTTACGGACTGAAGACGGCGCCACGAGCATGGAACAAGAAGTTTCAGAAAGTGCTGGAAGAAATTGGCCTGATGCCTTTGGAAGAAGACAACTGTATATTTGTCGGCAACCTTGATGGGGAAAGGGTGCTAATTTCTCTGTATGTGGACGACGGCCTGATTCTCACGAGTAGCAGCAAAATTCGTGAACGTGTGTTGAATCATCTCAAGCGCAATTTCCGGATGACCTCGTCAGACGCTTGTAACTACGTTGGAATGGAAATTACAAGAGGTGACATGGGAGAAATCCACATTAGTCAACAATCACACATCAAAGCAGTGATTGAACGGTTCAACATGGTGGACTGCAAAACAGCTACTGTTCCTATGCAGCCGAGCATTAAATTGAGGAAAGCAGAGAAAATGGACGCCGAAATTCCATACAGACAGTTAATGGGAGCACTGCAATTCATCGCCCGTGTTTCCAGACCTGACATTTGCTTTGTAGTAAATCGACTTTCTCAATTTATGCATCACTATGACCAAAGCCACTGGAAAGCCGCTAAGGAAATTCTGCGGTACTTGAGTGGGACGTTGGACTATGGAATAACTTACGTTCCCAGCAATAGATTGAGCATCGTTGGATTCTCTGACTCAGATTGGGCAAGTGACGAAGTTGACCGAGTCTCGACAAGTGGAATTGTTTTCATGGCTAATGGAGCACCGGTGATCTGGACTTCGAACAAGCAGCGTACTACAGCACTGTCTTCGACTGAGGCAGAGTATGCAGCCCTTAGCAAGGCAGGACAGGAGGCCTTGTGGATTTTGAAGATGATGGATGGGCTTGGGATCGAATCGGAACCGCCGGTAATGATTTACACCGACAACATGAGCGCTCGTAACTTGGCTCATAATCCTGTGCACCATAATGCTACTAAGCATGTGGCTGTCAAGATTCATTTCATCCGTAAGCTTGTTGAGGATGGAATTGTGGGTGTTGAACACATTAATGGAATGGAACAGCCTGCAGATTGTTTGACGAAACCGCTTGGCGCAGCGAAGTTCCTAAATGCTCGGGAGATGATTTCCGTAAGTCCGAAGCCGGAAGGAATCCGAGACTGCGATAAGAAGGCCGAAAAGACCAGAGCCATTCTGGGGAAACGAGTTGGAAAGGGACTCATGGGAGGATCACCAAAAGTTTTCTTGATGATGAATGTCATGCTGTGTACAATGATTGGATTGTTTGCTAATGCACATGACTTGCCAACTGGACCTTGGGTTACGTGGAGAAAGAGCAACACACCTGTGGTTCATGGAACGACCGAGTTCAACCTGAAGCTGAAACAGATTAGCCCATGTGAGACCCTGAAGACCAAGAGTTTTGAATCTGCACTTTGGACCAAGCTGATTGAGGATTGCGAGGCTGGATACCCAGAAAAGTACATCAATGAGCTGAAGTTGATGTGTCCACCGAAGAATGATACCGAAATCAGAGTGAGACGGGAGCCTGTGACGATAATCATGATAGTTACTGGACTGGTAGTTGGAGCAACATCAGTTGCGGCACTTGGCTGGAGCATCCATAATAGCAATCAAATTTCCCACCAACATGACAAGATTCACCAGATTGAAGGAGACATGGAGAATCTAGACGCTAGAGCAGCAGTGTTGGAAAATTTTGAACGTGAAATTGCAGAGGAAGTAATGCAGATAAAGAAGGACATGAAAGAATCCAAGGAAGTTACTGGAAAGCTACCTGACCTGTCATTAGCCCTTGGATACATGGCAGCGAAGATTGAAACCTCGAATTTGATCATACGAGAAGCCAGAATCAAATGGAGAATGAATGCACTTCATGAGCCATTGTTCGACATACTGAACACATCGCATCCGTGTGGAGGAACTTGTCCGGTTCATCTGGGAACACCCGTGTCTTGTGACTTTGAGGAGGAGACACAAGTCTTGAGCATGAAGGTCAACTTACCAATCATCAACCCGAAGCTTGTATTGTTGGAAGCAGACCCATTTACCGCTATGATGATCAACGGCACAACCAGATGTGAGCTGGCTTATAATGGACCACAATACCTTGTTTATTCTTTGGTGAAAGAATGCGTGGTTCAAAAGACAGCAATTACGCCGAACGGACACTTGCCAGTGTACGTGTCAGAACATTAGTGTTTGCCAAAAGAAGAGAGCAAAGAAAACTTGACGTACTTTCGTCTGGTGGATTGTTATCCCTTGCAAGATATCAAACCCGATGTCTGGATGCAGATAAAATCGATGAACGATGTATTTTTGATATATTGTCATGTTGGTGACATAACCATGGACAATGAGACCAGAGCCTGTCATGTTATTTTGAAGGAGCAGCCCAAGACTGTAGTTGTGAAAAATTAAAGTTTCAGTGTCAAGAATCTGAGGCTGAGAGAACTATTGACCCGGTCATCACGTTTGAAGCTAACTGGTTTCTGAAGCCCAAGATGACCATGCCTGACCTGAAGGATCAATTGAGGGTGGAATCAAGTTTGACCGATAGACTAGACCTGGAGATGGACGCAGCTAACAGGAAGCATCCTCGACCACCACCAATCTTGGAGGAAGGATGGAGCGGCTGGTGGATTTTTGCAGCAGTGTTCTGCTGAATGATTCCAATTATATGATGCCATGTGGGTTAGTTTCTCTTGCTATGTGATCAGAACCAAGAACCGAGTTCAACGGTACAAGACAATCGAAGTTAATTGCCCAGATAATGTGGTCATTGCAAATCTGAAGGAAGATGACGACAAACCCCGTTCGGATTGAGAGGGGGTGTGAAAAAGTAGAGGTTTTAGCATGCATATGTCTAATGGAGCAGAAGCTCATGCGTCTTGTTTTTACTATCCTCACTTGAGGTTTCATTATGCTCATTCAGTTGGTTGCTCGCTCTTCTGACTGAATACCTCTTTTACTTGTATATAACTCTTCACTTGAGTTAATAAAGGTACAGTTCGAGTCTGATCTGATGTTTGCAGTATACAGATCAATTTGTTGGATGCTTCGAGCTAATAGTCTTAAGTTTTTACACATTATCAGCACGAATGCGTGCAGCGTTCAATTGTTGCTAAAATTGATCAAAAGTTGAAGTGCAGCTGAGCAATCTTGGATATGGTGGGTTTGGCCGCGTGCTGAATTTCCCAACTTGAAGGGAGTGTTTTTGAACTGTAAGTTCAATGAGTAAAATTCAGTTTTGGTAAAACAGTTGGCCGTGTGCTGATTGGCTTTATTTGATTCTGATATTTGACTCATAGCTGCCTTACAATGTCGACTGGCGACAAAGACACCGCTACCGGAGGAGGCCCGGCGCCGAAGGTGAAAGTTAAAACAGATGATATTGAGAGAGAAGCGCTGTCGCCAAGAATCAGTCTTGCCAATATTGAGAAGTTGGATGACAAGAATTATGACCGATGGAAGCGTAAGCTAGTCATTAAGCTGAAAATGCAGAACTGCTGGACTCAAGTCACGTCGTACAAAGCGCTGGCTGACCACAACACATGGCCCAAATCGGAGCAAAAGGAGCTGGAAGCGCAACACATCATTCTTCAGACCTTAACGGTGCGAGCTGAGGACCTAGTTGGAGAATGTGAAAAAGCAAGGCAGATGTGGGAGGAGCTGGAGGAAGCCTACAGCGACACGAGTGAAATCAGCTTTCAACAGACGCTGGCCAAATCTCACAACTTTAGAATCGTCGAGAATGAGTCGGGACAGCAAGCATTCTTTCGAATGGAAGCCTTTAGTGGCAAGATGAAAGCTCTGAACATAGCGCAACCTGAAAAATCAATCATCACTTAGTTCGTGTCGGAATTGCCCGAAAGTTACATTCGTTTTAAGCGCGCCCAGGCTAGCGTTCCGTTGGCGGAACAAACAATGACCAAGATGCTGGGACGGCTGAAAGAAGAAGATATTTTGCAGAGCTTGGAGCGAGACAGACATCAGTCGTCAAATCCGATTTCGGCATTCATGGCCAAGACGAGAGGTCATAAACAGAAGAAGAAGCTGTCAAAAGACGAAATTGCCGAACTTGAAAAGAAGACGAAATGTAACGTGTGCCATAAGAAGTGCCATTCGGCCAGGGAGTGCCGGCAAAGATGGAAATGGCGACGAGCGGAAGTCTTACTCATCGGAATCTGAGGCGGCGGCAGCGGATGCCAAGAAGAAACAACAACTACAACAACCGCAAGCAAAACAAGCTGACGTCGGGGGAAAGAAGAAGAAATGATTCATTCCAAGAGCATCTGAGGCAGCCTATATGGTGAGATGTCTGTTCATGAAGTTGGTACATGATATGTTATGTGACTTGGCCTCTTCCCGTCATATTCTAAACTCGAAGCGCTGGTTTGTGAGTATGAAGAATTTGCATAGCCAATGTTGATTGGACAACTTGGACCTGAACCTACGTATGCAGTCGGCCAAGGATTGATTGAGTGTGAAGCCTACTTTAAAGGAGAAAAATTCCTTGTCGCCTGGTGCGACAAGGAGTTTGTTAAGCGTGAAATGGATGCCAAGAAAGTACTTGTGGACCTTAAACGGCGACCATGGTGTACTTCGGTTCTATGATGAAGATGGAAATGAAGGACTAGTGGCAGTTGATAATGATGGATTATGGTCAATACTATTTCGGTTCCCTCATGGAGAAAATGCTTTCAGCGCTATTCTACCAGAAGTCAATACGCTGCAACTTTGGCACAAGAGAATCGCGCATATTTGCAAGAGGTTTCTTGTTGCAACGTTGGCCTGGTGCCTTTTGAAGAAGACAACTGTATATTTGTCGGCAACCTTGATGGGGGAAGAGTACTTTCTCTGTATGTAGACGACGGCCTGTATCTCACAAGTAGCAGCAAAATTCGTGAAAAAATCATCTCAAGCAAAATTTCCGGATTACCTCGTCAGACGCATGTAACTACGTTGGAATGGAAATTACAAGAGGTGAATGGGAGCACATCAGTCACACATCAAAGCAGTGATTGACCGGTTCAACATTGTGGACCGCAGGACAGCTACGGTTCCTATGCAGCCCAGCATCAAATTGACGAAAGCGGAAAAATTGACGCAGAAATTCCATACAGACAGTTAATGTGAGCGCTGCAATTTATCGCCCGTGTTTCCAGACTTTACATTTGCTCTGTAGTGAACCGACTTTCTCAATTTATGCATCACTATGACGAAAGCCACTGGAAAGCCGATAAGGAAATTTTGCGGTACTTGAAAGGGACGTTGAACTGTGAAATAACGTACATTCCCAGCAATAGATTGAGCATTGTTGGATTTTCTGATTCAGATTGAGCAAGTGACGAAGTTTACCGAGTCTCGACAAGTGGAATTGTTTTCATGGCAAATGGAGCACCGGTGACCCGGACTTCAAACAAGCAGCGGACTACAGCACTGTCGACTCAGGCAGAGTATGCAGCCCTTAGCAAGGCAGGACAGGAGGCCTCGTGGGTTTTGAAGATGATGGATGGGCTTGGGATCGAATTGGAACCGCCGGTAATGATTTACACCGGAAGCACGAGTGCTTGTAACTTGGCGCATAATCCTGTGCACCATAATGCTACTTAGCATGTGCCTGTCAAGATTCATTTTATCCGTACGCTTGTTAATGATGGAATCGTGGGTGTTGAACACATTAATGGAATGGAACAGCCTGCAGATTGTTTGACGAAAACGCTTGGCGCATCAAAGTTCCTAAATGCTCGAGAGATGATGAAGTCCGAAGCCGGAAGGAACCAGAGACTGCGATAAGAAGACTGAAAAGACCAGATCCATTTTGGGGAAACGAGTTGGAAAGGGACTCATGGGAGTTTCATCAAAAGTTTTCTTGATGATGAATGTCATGCTGTGTACAATGACTGGATTGTTTGCTAATGCACATGACTTGCCAACTGGACCATGTGTAACGTGGAGAAAGAGCAACACGCCTGTGGTTCATGGAACGACCGAGTTCAACTTTAAACTGAAGCAAATGTGAGACCCTGAATACCAACAGTATTGAATCTGCTCTTTGGACCAAACTGATTGAGGACTGCGAGGCTGGATATCAAGAAAAGTACATTGATGAGCTGAAGTTGATGTGTCCACCGAAGAATGATACTGAAATCCGAGTGAGACGGGAGCCTGTGACGATTGTCACGATAGTTACTGATAGCAACATCAGTTGCGGCACTTGGCTGGAGCATCCACAATAGCAATCAAATTTCCCACCAACATGAGGAGATTCTACAGATTGAAGGAGACATGGAGAATCTAGACGCTAGAGCAGCAGTGTTGGAAAAGTTTGAATGTGAAATTGCGGAGGAAGTAATGCAGATCAAGAAGGACATGAAGGAATCAAAAGACGTTACTGGAAAGCTACCTGACCTGTCATTAGCGCTTGGATACATGGCAGCGAAAATTGAATCCTCGAGTTTGATCATAGGAGAAGCCAGAATCAAATGGAGAATGAACGCACTTCATGAGCCATTGTTTTATATACCGAACACTTCGCATCCGTGTGGAGGAACTTGTCCGGTTCATCTAGGAACACCCGTGTCTTTTGACTTTAAGGAGGAGACACAAGTCTTGAGCATGAAGGTCAACTTACCAATCATCAACCCCAAGCTTGTATTATTGGAAGCAGACCCATTTACCGCTGTGATAATCAACGGCACAACCAGATGTGAACTTGCTTATAATGGACCGCAATACCTTGTTCATTCTTTGGTGAAAGAATGCGTGGTTCAAAAGACAGCAATTACGCCGAACGGACACTTGCCAGTGTACGTGTCAGAACATTAGTGTTTGCCAAAAGAAGAGAGCAAAGAAAACTTGACGTACTTTCGTCTGGTGGATTGTTATCCCTTGCAAGATATCAAACCCGATGTCTGGATGCAGATAAAATCGATGAACGATGTATTTTTGATATATTGTCATGTTGGTGACATAACCATGGACAATGAGACCAGAGCCTGTCATGTTATTTTGAAGGAGCAGCCCAAGACTGTAGTTGTGAAAAATTAAAGTTTCAGTGTCAAGAATCTGAGGCTGAGAGAACTATTGACCCGGTCATCACGTTTGAAGCTAACTGGTTTCTGAAGCCCAAGATGACCATGCCTGACCTGAAGGATCAATTGAGGGTGGAATCAAGTTTGACCGATAGACTAGACCTGGAGATGGACGCAGCTAACAGGAAGCATCCTCGACCACCACCAATCTTGGAGGAAGGATGGAGCGGCTGGTGGATTTTTGCAGCAGTGTTCTGCTGAATGATTCCAATTATATGATGCCATGTGGGTTAGTTTCTCTTGCTATGTGATCAGAACCAAGAACCGAGTTCAACGGTACAAGACAATCGAAGTTAATTGCCCAGATAATGTGGTCATTGCAAATCTGAAGGAAGATGACGACAAACCCCGTTCGGATTGAGAGGGGGTGTGAAAAAGTAGAGGTTTTAGCATGCATATGTCTAATGGAGCAGAAGCTCATGCGTCTTGTTTTTACTATCCTCACTTGAGGTTTCATTATGCTCATTCAGTTGGTTGCTCGCTCTTCTGACTGAATACCTCTTTTACTTGTATATAACTCTTCACTTGAGTTAATAAAGGTACAGTTCGAGTCTGATCTGATGTTTGCAGTATACAGATCAATTTGTTGGATGCTTCGAGCTAATAGTCTTAAGTTTTTACACATTATCAGCACGAATGCGTGCAGCGTTCAATTGTTGCTAAAATTGATCAAAAGTTGAAGTGCAGCTGAGCAATCTTGGATATGGTGGGTTTGGCCGCGTGCTGAATTTCCCAACTTGAAGGGAGTGTTTTTGAACTGTAAGTTCAATGAGTAAAATTCAGTTTTGGTAAAACAGTTGGCCGTGTGCTGATTGGCTTTATTTGATTCTGATATTTGACTCATAGCTGCCTTACAATGTCGACTGGCGACAAAGACACCGCTACCGGAGGAGGCCCGGCGCCGAAGGTGAAAGTTGAAACAGATGATATTGAGGAAGAAGCGCTGTCGCCAAGATATTGGATTTATTATTGGATAGATTGTATATTACTCTCTATTTGAGTTAATAAAGGTGCAGTTCGAGTCTGATATTTGCAGAATACAGATCAGTTTGTTGAATGCTTTGAGTTTTTACAGGCTGATTTCTACTGCGTAATGGATGTGGACGGGGCATTTGCACAGCTTCCACTCCGTAAACAGGACCGTCCAAAAATTGCCTTTTTTACTCCATTCGGCCATTCGGAACTCCTACGCATGCTCAAGGTCGGATCAACTTTTCTGGTTGGTGGCAATACGTAATGAACACAACATTTTTGGAGGATCTGCCCAATAAAGCACGAGTTCAAGTGGACGACACGGTTACCGTCGGCCACAGCTGGAATGAACTGCTCTATAATTTCAAACAAGTATTAGCTCGGGTCTTCGAATATGGCACCAAATTCTCCCACAATAAATGCCAACTTGGTTTCAAGCAAGTCTCCTTGCTGGGCTCTTTGTGTAGCAAAGAAAGTTACGTACCGGATCCCCTTAAGATAAAGCCCATTATCGAATTCCCAACCCCGTGATCAGTTGAAAATGTTCGCCAATTCAATAGCCTAATAGGGTTCTTTCACGGCATATCTACCGTTATGCTGCCATTGCCAAACCTCTCTATACGCTCACTCGAAAAGACGTCTCATTCATATGAACAGAAGAACACGAGCAAGCATTCCAGCAGCTGAAGCAGCATCTTCCAAGTGCAACAATGCTCCCATATCCCAAACGAGACTGTGAAGTAAGGGTGTATTGAGACGCTTCCGATTTTGCCGTAGCCGCTGTGGTCGTGCAAACAGAACGAGGAAAGAAGTTCCCACTAGCTTTCTCAAATAAAGTTCGCGAAGACAGAGCTGAAGCATCCGATCCAGTACAAAGAGGCTCGTGCCATAATTTTAAGAGCGAAATCCTTCGAGCATTATTTCTATGGTCGAGACCAACCAACCATCTTTTATTCCGACCACCGGTCTTTAGAATTCATCCTTCGAGCTAAAGATACTGAAGCTAAGCTCGTCCGATGGGGCATGCTCGTTCAGGATTATAACATCAAGATTACATATATAAAGGAATCCTGGAACTCAGCCAGTGATGCACTTTCCCGTAATATTATTCTTGAAAACATCGCCTTAACCTCCCGAGCGGAACTTGCCCAGGCTAAGGCTCAAACCGAATCACACAATCCCCCATCAGATCAACCCTCCACCGGAACTCCCCACCGGAACCTTCCTCCGGAACCCCTGTCACCAAGTCAATATTTTTGATGCTCGTCCTCAAGACGATGATATTGTATCATGTTACTCACCCAACACGTTTCACAGCTCAGTACTCATAGATCACATAGATAATCCCTTGCAATACGCCGAGAAAGGTCTTCAGGAAGACGTTTTGCAGCTCTCCGGCAATGATGCCATGTTTAATCAGGTCTCTTTTTTGCAACTTCAAGACCCACAGATCCGTAAGTTAATTACGAAATTGGAAGCGGAATGTCCGGATGAACCCAACAAGTTGGTTGCAACAAGTGGTGCCTGCTACACGTTAATTAACAACGTCCTCTTCAAGAATTCCGTATATCCCCTATCAAAACCATACTTTCTAGTATTGCCTCCGTCCATGCGTTTTTCGGTGTTTCAGGAAATTCACGAGCAAACTCTCAATCATCTTGGCTGCTACAAATCCTAATGCTTCATTAAGCATAAATACGATTGACCTAACATGCAGAATGACGAAAAGAAATTTTGCATGGCCTGCCAAACATGCCAATTCTTCAACAAAAATTCGAGAACTCCAAATAAACCAGCAGCTCCCAAAATCCCTCCTTTATATTTCTGCCACACCTTGGCAATTGACCACATTGGCTAACCAAAAAAAAGCTCGCCGGAACACACATGCGTTTAATGTCATTTGCTATGCAACTAATTATTCATGGTGTATCCCCACTAAAGGTACCATTACTGGTGAAACCTGCGAAGTTCTCGAACGTCATATCTTCTTGGTTTTCGGATATCCCAAAGAGATCGTTACGGACCAAGCTACAGGTTACATGTCGAACGACTTTCGGGCCTTCTGTGATCACAACGGCATCTTACATACAGCAGTTGCCTCTCGGCACCCTGCAAGTAACGGCGATGTAGAGCGCCGTAACCGAACCATCAGACAGACACTTGCCAGAACGTTCGAGCGTAAGAAGATAACAGACTGGCTCCATAATTCCATTCATGAACGCCTGGGCAGCGACTAGGATAAGAAATTACCAGCTGTCGTCTTCGGAATGAACTTTTCGGTTTCCAACTCCACCGGTTTCTCCCCATATCTCCTCGTATCGAATAGGCTGCGAATTTTTCCAGTGAATAATTCTATGCCGACTGTGGATCTCCTTGAAAACATCGATCCACATCAAAAACCACTACTGGCACGCGAAAATTTTCTCCTGACAAATGAAAACATATGCCGTGACAAGCTCCAGTATAAGCTTGACCACGAAAAAGCCCATCCTCCCGTGCGGTACGCGTTAGGAGATCTTGTAACATACAAGCGTTACGCGCCGCTAACATGCCCAAATCAGGCATTTGCTGCTTCTTATCATGGCATCTACAGAGTTGTGCAGCAATCGGGACTCATTAGCTATGTCATAGAATATATACCGCAACCAAACGACATTCATCCTCCTTTCCGTACTCATGTGTATGGCGCCCAAATTGAGCTATACGTACCACCGTTGGTTGAACCGGAATTTGACTATCGCTGGCCAACACCAGTCACACAACCTACACAATGGCCACCGCAACCCTCGATATCCAAATTGACGTCTCCATCATCAGAGTCAGACAGCGTTTTCTCCTATGAAACTGTCATTGACTACTCTCATTCAATTCCTCTTGAACATACAGTTCATAGCGATCCTACCCCAAACACGCACATTTTGCCTGCTATCCAATCACCTCATTTGAGTATCAGTGATAACGCAGATATACATAACATTGCGAATCCCGTTACTTCACAAACACCCAATTTAGGTTCCAACGCTTGGATACCCTCTAGTCTATCGGATGAGATCTTGCCCTCTTCATCCGATGTTGTACAGAAAGTAAATAATAGGAATAGTTCTAATGATTTTCAAACTTTACGTGGCTCCGTACCACAACCCTCAATCTCATCCTCACCTTCCGCACCTGCACAGACAGGCTCAAATACCACAAGCGTAACCCACCCCAGACCACATAGCGACAGTTTTTCTGAATGATGACAGCATTGAACCTTCAAACTTCCCTCCATATGCACGTGGTACCATTGCATCGACCTCTCGCAACCGAACGAGAACCTCAGCCACGGCTTCGCGATCCTTAGGATCAACTTCCTCTCGACGCCCACGCGCGACTTCCGTCCCCTGTCCTCCTACCCAAGAACCTGACCTACGACCGCAATGTAGTCGAGAAAGACCGTTAACTAGAAGCACCAGATATCCCTCAACTGACGATGATCCCAGAAAGATAGACATATTATCAGATTCAGCCCTAACAGTCAAAAACGTTTTCTCTTCCGCAGAGGGCTAACCCTTCTCCAGCATCAAATCCTGACATTCAGTTGCATCTCACTCCTTCCATGAGGAAGGAGAGATCCAGGAAGACCTTCAGCATAGCAAAATCAACCCTCCCGATGATCTTTTCGGCCTTACGGAACGACCTCCAACTCCCGGCCGTGACAATTCAGAATTCGCACACCTATTTGTTCCATCCACTGAGCGCTGTATCAACCATAGTCGTCGTCACCGGAATCGCCTTGCCAGTCGTAACAATCCGTTGTGTTGTGTCTGATTGTCTCTTCTGCCGAAATACCATCACTGCTCCAAATGAAGGTTCTTCAAAAACCGGACATCCCAAGACTCATTCCGAAGTGCGATCGTTGTGGCAACTTTCACTCCGAATGCAAGGCTAGAGACAAGGCGGACAGCTTCAGTACCTCTGAAGGCCTGGTAATCTTTTTCAACTGCCACGGCATTGGCCATACCAAGGATTTTTTCCCTACCAGCCCATCCAAACCGCAACCACCGCTCGATCCTCTCTTTCGGATCTCCTTCAGGATTCCAGCTTTCTGCGGAGGCGCAGTTATCGGCAAACGAGGTACAACGATCTCTCATCTCTAGGCAACAAACTTCCTGTTCCATGAAGATTGGCGATCGGAATGATTCTCATTTTCGCAATATGCATATCAGTGGGACTCTCGAAAACGTGGCGAAGGCCAAGCAGCTCATTTTCTGAATAGTTTCAGACCACCAATCTCTCATTCAATCCGCTGTCTAATCTTATCAGCAATAATTCACATTAATACCAATTTCTTACGGCCCTATAAAAGCGCTAGGAAACTACTAGTCTTCAGTTATTCGCTTGTGACCTCCCAGGTAGTCAACACACGAGTTTCTGTTTACCGTTTTCCCAGTACCTTTTTTTGCTTCAAAGCCACACGTGAATCCCTGAGCTCCCTGCCATGGATCCTCCTCCAACCTCAACCTTCAACTCGACCAGCCAGCTGCTGATCAAGGACGGAGAGATACCAGTCTGCCGCTACAAGGCCTGGGGTGCCCAACTTCACATTGCAGAAGGAAGCCCTCTTGACCTTCTCATCAAGATAGACAACGTCTATCGCGGTAGATTCGCAGACTCTAATGAGTTCTGGCGCTACGTCAGCGCAGTTGCCGGTTTTCTGTGGCCTGGGATGTATCCCGACACACCATCCAACTACCTCCACCTTCATCACGGTGATTGGTGCCCGAGACACCTCCAACGGTCCTACTCCTACTCGGCAACTGACGATCCTCAACATCAAACCGAGCCATGGTCTTGCTCCCTCTGCTATGGTCGCTGCAGGCCTTCTGTTACCGTTGACCTGACTACTCCTCCTTTGGTGGACCGTCCGGAGCCATCACTTAACGTTCCGATCCCCGAACCTCCTACTAGCAATCCCCCCGTGGAGAGTAATTCCGAAGGTACGTTAGTTACCCTCCCAACCCCTCCTCTGTGTACCCCTCAACACTCCAAGAATCCTTGCTCATTTTTCTCTTCATTTTCTGTCACAGAACGACGGAGCCTACCTCCAACGTCGACAACACAACGAAAGTATCGTTCTCGGTCTCACTCGCCCTTACGTCCACAACGGAGAACCTCGTCTTCATCCCAACGATCTTCCCATATAACTTCCCACATAAGAAAAGTTTACTATTGTTTAGCAATCATAATTTACAATCTACGCTATGAACAACCTGAGCTCGACTGTCATAGAAAGTCTTGCAACCTTTCTTGGCGCATTGAACAATCTCCAATTCAAATATCATACTCACTATGCCTAACCTCCACCAGTTTATCACGCTTAAACGTCTCATGACTCGTCAAAAGACTCAAGCGCCGCCCTATGAAGAGGTCGCACTCCGACAGTAGCTCTGCGCTGCCATTAAGCTTTGCAGTAGCCCTTTGGGACGGGAGGTTCTCTCAACTGTTCCCTACAAAACCACAAAAAACAAAACTTGAAAAATTAAGATCCTGGAATCATCATCACGAAGCAATACAAATTCCAACTCACCTCCGCCTCACTTCCGAGAGCTACAAACTCGGCCAATATCCAACCAGTCTTAAACAGCGTATAAACTTCAGGGCTGTCGTATAATATATTCTAGCATTATTTGAGGATGCCTTCGGTGTTTGCTGTTGCTGCTGTTTGGCTTCAGGCTTTGGTCGTTCTACCTTCTTGGCTGGCCCTGGAGCGTAATGTTTGCCGGTTACCTCCTCATACTTAGTTTTCAGCTCCAAAAGCTTTTTAATTTCTCCGTCAAAAACGTTCTTAGCAGCCTTTGCCACCTTCAAATTTCGGACTTTGTTTCCCTGAGCCTCTACACCAGCATATAATTGATTTTCTCGACTTCCCCCAGGTGAACTAGCCGATGCTGCTGCAAGAGTACTTCCAGCGGGGAGCTAGCCCGCTGCGTGTTCTGTGCCAGTAACTTCTGTGCTTAGCCTTTTAATTCCGAAAGCACCTTCACTTCAGCTTCAACAACCTCTTTAGTGGCCTTTATCAACAAATACAAAATCACCCAAAAAAGATATATCTGCCTCTGCTATGGATCGCTGGTAATCAAAAGTTGTTTCACAACTCTTGCTGGTAGTTAACTTCTGATGCCCAGAAACTTCACAATGGCCCTTGGAATTCAGCGCCACCGACGCCAATTGAACTTTCTCTCGCAGCTGGTTCTAATGGCTGATCCAAGCCTTTCGATCCTCCAGTCACCTTCACGGTTTCCGCTTGTCAAGTCCAAGAAGTCCAAGCAACACTTGAAGTAGGACTCCAAGGTCTAGGAGCAAAATAATTCGGGTCACGAACGACAGCACATGAGAAAACAAAAAAAACACTTCCAGTCAAATTCGCCGTAGATATCAATAATATTCTCTCACTCAACTAATGACATTCTTCCCAGTGGACCATCCTCTGATCTGAACCTACCGTAAACCGTATTCCCGTTCAATTTAATTACTACTGGAATACTTATCCAGACCCGAGTGGAAAAATTCAACACTAGCATGCTCGATTGTATGAATTGATGATTGCTACCTCTACTATCCTATTCCGTCGTAGTAATTCTGTAAACCAATAGTCAGCTAGATACTCGCTAACTAAAACACGTCTCCAATTCTCTTGAACCTCATTGCAAACGGCTATTATTGACTGCAGCAAAATTTCGTCGAGCAGCTTAACAGAAAAACCGACTCGTCTTCAACTAAATACAGTTTCACAGGTCAACGATAACTACGATGCCGTTATCTTGGAACTTAGCTATGATGTTGACTTTGACTTGTACCATCATGTCGAGCCTATCTGCCTGCCTGACTTCTACCAACGCTTGTCTTCCGTCGACAAGGAATATTATGAAGGCTATGTATGGCCAGTCTATTCCTGGAGCCGGTAACGCTTACCAACAAGTCAACAACGAAAGAAGCGCCGAAAGATTAGAATGCTGGGCCGTCTGTTTCAGAATCCTCCTCTACTCAAACACTGCGAATCATTAAAACAAATCAGTCTCGGCAGTGCTCTTGTTTACCAAAAAATAATGAACCTAAAAACACGCAGTACCTACCCGGAGTAACAGTCTTCTCCTGATAAAAAGTTCTCGTCAATTCTTCGCAAGCCTTCAGGGTTGGTATCTCCAGTTCGATCGAGGTGGTCTCCTACGCATTCTCGCTATACACTCCATGGTATGGTTAGGGTGACCTCTGCCTGCGTGTTCACGGTGAAAACTTCTGTCATTGGGTTTTAACAAGAAGAATGTAACAAGAACATTATCGATCATACACGGTATATTTACCACTCACCTGCGGCGGCCGGCCAAGATTCAGAAAAAACTGTCCTTTTTCTTGAATCATTGCATCACTCCTTCGAGTTGGACGAGCAGATGGCGCGAGTGAGCGAAGGTCCCAATTTGGTTGAGTGTCCACTTCGTTTCCGCTTTGCTCACTGGAACCTCGAGCTCCGTTCTCTGCATCCCCAGCGTGAACATTCGTGTCAGACAATATGGCGTGTTTTCCAGTGTTGGATGAAACGCATCACTTGAATTGTATGCCACAGAAGCTGTCTAACAGACTGTGTGGGATCCAATGTTTCCTACAACAATGTTCGCTACTGTGTGTACCACTGTGGTTGACACAAAACAAAGTACATGCCTGCCACGGTTACTGAATGACAGTGGTGGACACTTTTGTGTATGCTACTTGCCTAGCGATCGTGGTGCCCATTGGTGGATAATGACATGTTCGACAGTAAAATACGAATTTGCCGCGCGGGCGTTCTATTGAAGATTCAATCGCTCCAAGAAACAAGCTTGATGTAGCAATAGCAATCAAACTAACTAATTATATGTTACAAGTTATATATAGAACACCAGAACTAATTACCGTGCTGCAACTATACTGAGAACAATAACAACAGAAAGGCACTGCAATAAACAACGATTTACATGGTTTTAAATTACATTACGAGGTCTACAATATCTTTTACCTACATGTAGCAGTAAGAAGCAAGATAATTTTAGGTTGATTTTGATGACGAAGAAGTTGCGGCGAATGGATTTTGATTGCGAAGAAGTTGCGGCAAATGGATGTTGCTTGCTGACACTAAAAGGACGATGGACTCAGTTGTTGTGGAGTTAGATTAAGTTGGTTTTCAGTGACGCATTCTTCAGTGCCGGGCGAGTGACTGTGCTTCAAGGGTACTTTATATCCTGAAGAAATATCAAAACAAATTAAAGCTTTGATCCTTGAACAGACAAAATGTGATGCACCAAACTGCAAAAAAACTTACAGATGATTTCTGTACTGCCAGTAGGGGAAGTTCAAACCAAATGCAATTACACAGCTGCATTCAAGATTTTGCGGAAAATGATGATCATGGTACTTCTTGAGGGGTTCACGATGTAGACTCATTGAGCGAAACTTTGTTTCTTGGATTGATCGGCTGATCCCGAAGTTAATTCCGCGGCTTGAGGCACCAAACTTAAACCATCAACAGTAAAATGTTGCTCCGAGTGCTGCAAACATAAGAAGGCAATTAGTTAGCAAAATTCAACTATAAATTTTGACAGAAACCTAATTGCTTCAGTACCTGCTGCACATTGGCATCTGTAACTGCAGCAACTGATGTTTTGCCTCTCCGGATTCCTGGCAACCTGCGGAATAATCGTTGAATTCGTACATGGTTAAGATTCGCACCTTGAAAAAGCTAAACTTCTGAAACACTTATCGTTCTGTTATTCAGCATATTCTACTGATTGCAACACTCTGAAAGTTAATACAAATATCTGCTGTTTCGGACGTGCTACATCTCTGCTGAACTCAGGGCTTTTTAATTCTCCAAAGCAGTTTTCTCTTGTACAAATATTGAATGCGAAGTTAACTTGATGTTCTATGCCACAAAAGTTCGTTTTCTTGTGACAAAAAGAGATAAGAACATAACTATCTGTTCTATCTAGGAATCATTCAGGTTCAAATCAAGTTTTTTTAAAAGAATTACGCTAGCTATAAATGGCAATTTTCACATGCAGCACTTTTACTACAAATAGCACAACTTTAGACCTACGACTAGATTTAACTTGCCATGCAGGAACTATCTGATTTCAAACTGTTCTTAGGACTTGAAGCATGTAGCAAAAGTTTATTTTATTACCTTTTAGTCTTTGTTGGAACCAGCTCAACAGTATAAAACTCTTTGAAGCACTTGATAATTAAAATGGAAAATAAATTACGGATCCACAGCAGCTTCTGCAATGTCACTGATCCAAGCCCACGCCGCGAACTGGAAAATGTACTGGTTTTCTCGTTGTGCCATTGAGTAAACTAGGAAAAGAACTCAATGGTTCCATTCAAACCGATGTTTTAGCACAGGAAATGGAACAGGCTTGTTCAAGTTTGTGTTGTCGGATACTGTCCGTCAATACCTCCGGCACGCAAACAGAGCCGCGGCCACAAGTTTAGCTCTCCAGTGGCGGACCAAATCTCGTGGTTTCACTCCGCTCATTTATCCGATTGTCGCACACACACGTGGTGGACACATCTCCATTGCGGAATAACATAGGCCTTCCGGCCACTGTCGTCTTCCCCGGCCCCCTACCCCCAATGACGGTTTTTCTGCAGGCCCTACCAATACCTGCTTCTTGGTTCGATCATATACCATTGAACTCACGGGAGGACTAGAGAGAGGATATTCTTTCTCGGCACCTCCTCCGTCATAGTTGACACTTCTCCCGTAGTGGTGGCGGTGGACGCACCCCGTCTTCCAGCGTCCAGTCGGCATCCTGGTCCTTGGGGGTTGCCCTCTTTTTGGCAAGTACTTTCCTTCTCGGAGAAGGCTGCATTTCGTATGCAAAACTAATGAAGTTGCTGATCAATAGTAGGAAATGAAGGTTTGGCCTGATAGATTGACTGAATCAATTATCTTCATACGATTAGGAACATGACAATTTGCTGGCTCATCAATTATGTTCGAAATCGAGGTACAAAATGCACCTAAACGTCTGACCCCGTTGAATTCGACCAAAAATACGCTAAACGTATGCTGTTCGTATCAAAAGTATGCTAAACGTATGCTGTTTTCATTCGACAGATGCTAAACGTACGCTGTTCATTCAATCGTAAAAATGACTCTGGCCAACTAAAAAGTAGTATTGACTGTCCGATTCGAAAAAACAACACATTAGCCATATTCTCTCGTAGGTTTCGACCCAAAAGTGTATTCGATTCTTGCAGCCATTGACGACCACCTGATATCATGAGGTAGTGCATAGCTTGAGAATAGTTTCTTTTCTGCAAGAACTGCATCAGAGTTAGCAGTTTGAACTGGTCAACTGGGCGCATTTGTTCGTCAATCTGTTTGCAAAACTCTTTCACATGCATGAAACAGGAAAGTACGTCTTGGAATGTGCTTTTGACAACACAAGCCTTGATGCTCGGTTTCTCATCCCTCTCACAGTTGCGATGATGGCTGACACCAGTCTCATATACTTTCGTTTCTTCGTATGCGCATGTGATTTGGATGTTCAGTCTCGTTGGTACCCATGAATGGACAAAATGGGCATTTTTGGTCGTATGGAGTCATGAGGAATGAGCTTTCAGTATTGAGAACCTCCACTTTAATTCTCTCTTCGACAACCTCAGGCTCTTCATCCAATTACCTCCCCAGCCGTTTCGAAAAAATCGCGTAAACTGCTGATGCTGTCCCAGTCACCAGTTGTTAAACTGATACCGTCAAATGCGTCGAGCAAATCAATCTGTGATATCAAATATGCTTTCTAGTTCATATATGTTTGCAGATTAGAGTATTTTGCAGTAGGAAAAAGGAAAAAAGTGTGGTTGAACGATGTATTGCTTGTATGCATATGCATAGAATGTAATTTGAGGTGTTATGATATCGAGAACTAATTCTTTTTCACCACTATTTCTGGTGTCAATATATATCCAAGAACTGTTAAATGATGAGCAAACTTCCATTCAATTATACCCACATTGTTATACTACCATTAAAATCAAAAAGCAACACTGTGAGTATGTAGGTATACTACCACTGAATATATTTTCATGGTATTGCATTAATTTATTTTTGATTAAATTTCAGAATAAAAAATTTTTCTGAATAAATTGAAAAGTATCAAATATTCAAGTGTTTTTTCTTTGCATAACGTGATTTCTTCCCCGCCTTCGATACCAGGTGTTTCCTGTAAGAAATTGATATTCATTGTGTGAGAATGGAAACCAACAACAATCATGTAGACCTTCATGTTTACGTCTTGTAGTCAGAATAATAATAACAAGGAGCTCTTGTAAACGCTTGCTAACAATATTTATACTTTCCCTTTTGCATCTTCTCAAGACGGTGGGGCCTGACTTTAATGGAAACCTCAGCGTAACCTTTGTCCTCGTAGTCCTGCATCTTGGCGGAATAAAGCTTGGAATATTCGACGTCTTCATCCATCTTGGCTTCCACCGACTTCAAACGCTTCATTGCCGTCCCATAGCTGTTTGGAAGCTTGACGTCGTCTTCTCGCCAAAGTAGCCCCGTCTCTCACCGATTGTCAACTTTTCTAGTCGACAGCTCCATCTTGTCTTGAGCAAACTTGTCCTCTTCGCTGATGTAAGGCTTAACCTTAACTCCAAAATTATCAGTTAAGAAGGACTTCTTAACCATTTCATGTAGCTCGTCCACATGTAGGTAGACTCGAACATCAGTCCTCCCTCGATGAGCGCCATTATTGCCATGATTCGACCATCCCAGTTTCGTTTCCGATAGAATTGGAGCATAGTGTGGACCCTCATGGACTTCTGTTGATACCGTCAATTGGATGTTGTCACCGCCAATGAGTACCAACGGCCGTTGATTCTGGCAACTCTCCAAGTCTGCAACTCTCAGATGAAGCCAGCGCTGCTGCATTGCTTCGACGTCCAAGGAATGAGTAGACAAGTTCATGTTCTTGATCGTGTGACACCCTCTCACTTTGAACTCGTCTTCTTGGTTGACACCATAGGACGTTAAATGCGACCTTCTGAGACTTCGGTTCGTGAGTGAGTCTTGTCGTGAGTCCACCACAACCTGATTGGTTCCACTTCGCCTTGGAGGCCCGGGTCCTTTGCCAGACTTGCGTCAATCATCGAGACAGTTGCTGCCTCGTCACACAAAGCCATTACTTCCGCCGACTTCTCCCCATTCGATACCACAACAGGCAGCTACTTCAAAAGCGACGTTCGCTGAGCAACCGAAGTACTCATTACCGGAGCTTTAACTACTTCGGTCAATTGAATCTTCTTATGAAGCATTTGATGATGAAGATTTCTACACCCATCAAGCCCACATTCCTTCTTTGATCTGCATTCGCTCATCTTGTGCTTGCCACTCAAACAGCTGTAGCAGATCCCAGTCACGTTCAAATGCTTCCACTTATCATCGATGTGCAACTTCCTGAAGCTAATGCACTATTTCATAACATGTCTCCCGATCTTACGGTACAAACACTGACGGCCCTTTTGACTTTGACCACCACCGCCACCAGCAGCATTAGCATTCACAACACCCTTGTCCTACTTAAGTATAGCTTCGTCACTCTCGAATGTGGTTTGCAAATAACTCACACTGTCAGCTACTTCATTAAGCCAGTCAGCAAAATTTCGGAGATTTGGTCTCTTCAGCTTCGATCCCACAGCAGCCCATTGCAAATTCAAACTTGGTGGCATCTTATTCGCTAGGTCACTTAGCATAGTCGGGTTGGTAAGATGTCCTATCTCATCAAGATTCTCCATGGTACATACGAGTGATTCAACTGTTGTCCCGAACTTGACAATGGTTGCGAAGTCATCTGCTCTTGGCGAGTCGATATTCTTGGCTCTCTTGACCATTGCTGCAATGACGATGTTGGGTCGACATACGTCATGACAACCTCCAAATTATCGACGTTTGTGACAGCCCCGATAAACCTATTTGGGTCGCCGATAGATACGGCTGCCTCCAAGAAGGATGGCTTTGTCTACATGGCTTAGGGACAGCCACTTTTACCAAAAACTACCTAACAATTCGGTTGTCAAGCTTCCGGCGACGACAGTTGCCCTCGATCACTTTTCGGCAAAATTCAGTGTTGTAAATCTGGTGGGGGAATGAAATGAAGAAATTCTGAATACATAAAGAACATTTTGATTTGGCTCAACTTTGCCACGACTCGTCATAGCTTTTATGCATTAGATATATAGTAATATCGAAACATGACGTTAGAGTCAACAAAATATGCACTAAATCACATGTTCAGAGGCGATTTTGCAATAAATTCTCTGGATTGATCTCCAAGGAACATATGCAGCAACAAGAAAATATGTTTCCCAACTGTCGCCCTGAGCATGAAATTTACAAACGCAGGATATAATACAGAGACCAAGTTGTGCTTCATTGCTTTGTTGAATCAGTTCATAATTAGTTTATCAACTTCAAACATATAAACTCCACTTATTATTTACAACATATATACAGACACACAAAAACATGCTCAAGAATACTCAATCAGTCGTCGTCGGCGCTTGATTTCTCTCCCCCTCCGAAGACTTCGTCGATTGCTGTCGAATGGGATCCAGTTTTCAGGAAAAAATGGTTCGGGCTCAGCTCTTTGCTTCCTACCCCGCTTTTGCTGGACGACATCTGCAGCAAGACGCAAGCAGTCTTATTATGCGCTAATAAGCTCGTCGATGCTTCGTGCAGAACTCACCTTCTGACTGACCTGTCACTGAACTGGGTTCAACAAACTCTTTGACCTCTCCTCCTCGAGATTGGACTGGGAGCTGCTGCTACTGGTATGGTTGCATTCATGGTCGCTTTCGTTGCTGGTTAATGTTTTTACGTCTCTTGGCGATTTCTGCCGAAACGTCGAAGCGCTTGAGTGGACGCTGCTGTTTTTGCTTCCTGCTTCCCGATTCACTGGCGGCGCCTGGCAGCTATGATTCATCATACACTTCGGATTAGCCAAGTGGTTTGCGATCCAGCAACGCGCGCGCCGCCGCCGCCCCACCACCGCGCTCGGGCATGAGTTTTGCGCTGCGGAATCGCCGGAATCGAGTGGGTCCGCCCCGGGTTCGGATGGGTCCGCGCAGGGCATCGTCGCAGCCCCTGGCGATGACGCCAGTGGCTGCGACGGTTGCTCCACAAAGTTTTGCACGGGCAACGGTTCTGCTTTCGGAACCGGAATTTCGGTGACATCCACACGTTCCTTCGTTTCAGCATTTTTGGCCGACTCGTCTGCAGGTTCGGTGACAACTCCTGCATTATCATCGCCAGAATCTTCGCCTTGTCCATGGCATGGATTCCATCAGCCACGTCGGCTGTTGATGATGTGGACTTCTGCCAATCCTGCCCTTTGGAAATTGATCTCGTCAATTGCTGATGACGCTTGCATAATTTTCTTTTATTCGGTCTTTTGCAGATTGTTGAAAGAGACGATTGTACGTCTGCTCACTAACGAGTCGGAACCGTTGTAATGGCATTAGTCAAAGGAGTCGTCGCCCAAATGTACTCTCCTTCGGCGTTTCCCACTTTCGCTGTGCGTCTCAAAACCCAGCAGCGCTAATAGTTTTGCCGAAAAAACGAGTTTGAATGTTGCTGGACTGAGGTCGATTATAGTTTCTTGTTCGGAAATGCGGAAATGTATTTGTGGAAATTCGGGTTTTAGAAAATCTCTAATAAAAGCACTATTTGAGGCGTCTAGTAAGCCCAGCATATCGATCGGGTCAGTTGGAAGATGGAAAATTGCGGATTTTGCATTCGTCTTCACAAACGTTTCTTCAGCTCCTACTGCAGATTCCCGGGTTACACTTTTCACGCGCTCAACATTTTCCTGCTTAATAATTATTTTGTTCTGGGTATTTCGATAAAAATGCTGCCAAAGAAAATTACAGTTCTACGGAAGCAACAAAATCTGAGATTGGCGTTTCATTCCAATATGTAACTTCTATAGCTCTCGCTGGCTCCATTGGGTCTCTCGAGAAGATGCGGTTGGAATGATTGTACAAGATTTCTGTTAGAACTTCAGTCCAGTCTTGTTTTTCACCACCAGACAAACTTAATGGCGTTGGGGAAACAGTAATAAAATCTCCGATTTCGTTTGCCTTTCCCTCACTTGCAGTATTTGATAGCAGCCATCAAAAGAATTCGGATGACATTTTGAGTTATGCACGATGGAACGGAAATCGTTTCGGTGTTCATAACGATGTTATGCACGCCCACTAACGGCGTAATTTGTTTATGAGCTCTGTTGTTCCAAAAGTTAAAACATTTGACGTTATGCACGTTAGAAGACTCTCCAGAGAAATGTATCAAGAACATTGCTCACGGAGCGTAATAAGTTTCTCAAGCTCCTTCAACACAAAAAGAGGGTGAATAACTGTAGTTAGAAATGCTCGAAATTACTGCAGTTAATCATAGTCTACGTGACAAGGTATCATCTTACAATTGAAGGCATATCAGTTTTGCATGGATCAATCAGATCGCTACTGTGTATGTGAAATTAGAGCTGTAGTAGAAGGAATGACTTCTCTTTCTGGCATACGAACACGCACTAGTTCATTCTGATAAAAGTTCCCAATAATAGGTTCGCCGTGGAGGTCTTCCAGCTTATAAATATATAGTCCTTCTCTCAGCTTAACTCCCACGATACGGAAAATTTCTGGAATTTATAATAGTCATTCGGTCGAAGTTTAGACCACTGCACAACGCTCTAAAAACTACCCGTGGAATATTTTTGCATGTAGCCCTTGTATAAAGTTGGACGACTGTTTGAAATTCGCACGAGATTTTCAGATGCATTTTTGTGTTTCTGGCTTAACGTCCAAATTAGGGGCTACTATCGTTCACTTCGGTTGGTTTGAGCTTCGTGCGTGAATGCCGCAAAAATGATGAATGTTGCCAAAAATGAGCATTACTCAGTGTACGATTTAGCGTGACTTGCGATAATAATGTATTGAATACGGACTACAGGGAAAGGAGTACATTCTCCCTCTCCTTCAAAACATTGGTTACAATGAAAGGTATTAAGCCGGTGGAAATTTTCCCAAGGTGAAAGAAATCTATTTTATATATATGTATACGCAAAATAGCGAGGTCGTACCTCGGCTAGAAATATAAGCGTTAATGCCAGAAAACCAAATATAAGGCAGCAACTGGCTGCGCTACAAAATCGCGAATCGCGAAATTCCGTGACGGAAACAATTATCGATGCAAAGCGCGCTACAAGGTACTGATCGACTGCGGAAAGTGAGGGCCGTGTTCCAGTTGGCGATACTGCGGCCGCTGGTACGGCCAGGTACACGGACTGCTATTAACGGCGAGGCCGATGATGAAGTCTGCAGGCGAAAAGGAAGCGGTGTCGTGGAGAAAGCGAGTCGATAGGCGAGGAAATAGAAAGCCTCGTGTGAGGAGTTAGAACTGTGTCCTTTCTCCATGTCTCTAGCAATACGAGGCAGGAGCCGTGCGAACATGAAAGACAAAATATAACATGTATTATGTCTAAAACGAGACAATCCGCATGGACTCGTTGCGGTAATGGTTTCCTACAACGGGGTATTTAACGTTTATTATTTATGTTCTGTGTGAGCTATTTGCAAACTGCATATGTGGTATACATTGAAATCGCTCGTGTGTGTGCTAAGACTGGTAAGCACTATGTGTAATGACAACGCCTAAATATCCAATCATTCGTCAAACATACGGCCGAATTGGTTTTGTGTATTTTTTTGTGATTGTTAAGTTCGGTTGAACTCTACTGTTTTATGTAGTTCCACATAGTATGACAGTGTCATACAGATTAGCCGCATGAACATAAATAACTTAAAAGGGGCGGCGACCAAATGGTCTTCTTCGGAAAAGTGGTCTACGGAAAGGAGTTCGGGATTGCCCGAACTGTTGATCTGCTCCCCATGGAGATTCGGCATATAGCCGGTCTGGTCCGACAGGGTCACACGGAGGGCCAGAGACTGGTGCTGGCGAATGTTGTTGATTTCAAGAGCTGGTGGAGACTGCCGGACGCCACAAGAAGTACAATCCAAGAGCGAGTACTACAAGATGTAGCAGAATGTCAAAAACAATAAAATTGTAAAAGTGTCCTGTATCCGAAGGTACTGGTGCGCTCGTCGTTGCGGTCGCACAGGTGATAAAGGGAAATAATTGTAGGAGAAGGAAGATAGCGTGTGGATAGCGGATTTTGTAGACGGCGCGGGCGAAAGAGGCGGTTGCGAATTTGCCCGAAATGTTGGGAGAAATCGAGTGGGTAATGGCCGACTCGTCGACATCATTGGAGGTCAGGTCTGCTGTGTAGAATGCAGGGACAGGGTAGTCGTGAACTGTAGATGTAGAGAAATGTATGGTTGAAGCTGTGGTTACATCTTGGGGCAGCGGACCCAAGGATGGAATGTTGTAAACCGTCAAGTGTCGAAATTGGAACGAGTGGGATGCTTGGTGACGTTCCATTAAATCGGAACCAAGAATCAAGGAGTAACGTGGACGGATGTCACAAATGGCAACCTTTTGAATGAAATTGCGTCCGGGAGCTAGTTCCAACTCCAGTTGAACAACGCCAAGTAAGTACGTAAGTAAGTAAAAGCAGGGTCGGAGCCAGGCCCTGCCTGGCTCCATCCGCGGTAGCCCTAGGCTAATTGCAGAATTACCCAATTAAGCACTAAACAAATTGCAGCTAAAGTTCCCAGCAAACCTATAGCTCTAGTAATTGTGAAACCCTACTACATCACACATGAATTAAATTCTAAGCACCGCTTTGAAAAACTTGAGTACCTCAACAGCACTCAACTCCTTCAAGTCTTCACTTTTAACCAATCTTGAACCACAAAACCTTTCCCTAAGCCCATCATGTAATGGGCATACCGTAATCAGATGAACCGCTTTGTGGGCTCCAAGCCCACAGTCGCATGTATCATTAACACACTGTTTCAATTTCTTCTGATACCATTTGAAATGCTTCGAATGACCAGTTATAATGCCAACTAGCAATCTAAGATCCTGTCTGGCGAGCTTCCACAACCCTGCTGTGATTCTACTGCCATATTCCTTCACCCACCACTTCATTTGATCACCACATTCTTGCGCCATCCATTTCCTAACTTGCACCGATCTATATTTTTCCATCAATCTCGTATTAAATATGCATTTACCCACCGGAATCACTGGTTCCGGTCCAGCAAACCTTCTACTACTACCCTCTTTAGCTAATCTGTCCGCTAACTCATTACCCGCTACACCAATGTGAGCTGGTACCCATGTTAATTTAACCTCAGACACATAACCAGCCAGCTCTCCAAGAACTGTCTTGGTTTCGTTAACTAGTTGTGATTTACTAGTTGATGACTGCAATGATAATATACAACTTTGATTGTCCACACCAATGTTAATCTTCATTGACTTATTTAGTCGCGCATTCATGCGCAGTAAAAAGCGTCCTACGCTATTCACTGCCATCACTTCACTTAGATACACCGTAGCTAGTCCTCCTAGACTCTCATTACATGTTTGTACAACTTTGCGCTTGTGGTATACAGCCCAGCCATAGCCACTATTGCCTTCCATTCTAGATCCATCCGTATAGCACACTACATCACCAGCTAGTGCCTTACCCTTACTCCACTCACTCTTTTTCCAATCTCAAACTCACTTTTTACTTCATTTCTCACTTCAGTTTCTAACTCATCAAACCTGCTCGCGTCCATCCAGAATTCTGGCATGTCTTTAATCAATCTTTTAATCTTTGAAATGTGAGAATTCGCATTCCAGCTGTCTTTAATTTGTTCCGCTTTCCTCAACCTCAACCAAGTCAGCACTGCTACTTTACTTATTTGTAAATCAATAGGTAGTAAGCCAAACATAATATCCAAACCTTTGGCTGGGACACTATTGTTTGCTCCAGCTATCATTCTCAAAGCGGTATTTTGTACCGCTTGCAATCTTCCCTTCAAACTATCACTGATGTTAAGACCCCAAATCATAGCACCATACAGTAATGATGGTCGTACAATTCCACTATATACCCATTTCATTAGCTTAGGCCTCAGACCCCAAGATCTGCTGACCGCTCTGCTAATTACTGCCAATGATGTCTTGCACTTCTTAATTCTAAAATTCACATGTGGATTCCAATTCAGATTCCTGTTTATCTGCACACCTAAATATCTTACTGTTTCTGTCGCTCTTATTCCGACTCCATCAAATATCAATGTTGGTGATCGCCTCCTAGACTTATCAACCCACATGAATTCCGTTTTGTTAACATTCAGCTCTAAATTAAACTTCTCACACCAATCTTTGATGTGATAAAGTGCATTCTTGGTATTCCCAAGCACGTCTGATTCCAGTATACCCCTAGTCATTATACAGACATCATCTGCATATGCCTGTACCTGTATCATTGGATACTTAGTTCTAAAATCTCTTAATAACTTATTCATCGCTATATTCCACAGCAATGGGGACAGTACACCTCCTTGTGCACAGCCATTACTCACTGACTTTCCAGCACTTTCATCATGAAGTTCAGCTATAAGTTCTCTGTTAAGTAGCATGTACTTAATCCATCTAATTAACACTTGAGGTACTTCTAAGAATTCCAGCTCATCAATAATTCCATTGCTACTCACATTATTAAACGCACCAGATATGTCTACAAACACTAACGATGTTCGTAAGTGTTTGTGCTCCAAGCTGTGTTCCATGTATGAAACCAGCCTATGTATTGCTGCTTCTGTAGATCCACCACGAATATATGCAAACTGTCCATTCTTTTTCAGCGTATTCACCAACTCATCTGTGCGTATAGTGTTATCCACTATTCTCTCAAGACCTTTCAGCCAGAAAGATGTCAGAGACAATGGCCTCCACGCCGCCGGACTGCTATAATCAACCTTACCAGGTTTTGGTAAAAATACCACTCTGGCTTTGTTCCAATCTCGTGGAACATATCCCAGAGTCAGACAACATTTGTAAATAGTCACCATCATTTCTAGAAACTTCTGCACATTTATCGCATTACGTAGTAGCAGAGGATAGACCCTGTCAAACCCCGGCGCCTTCATTGGACTAAAACTTAAAATCGCTTTCCTAGTACATTCCAGGTCAATACGTTCCATCAAACCCTGATCAATCATCGGATTCAAGTCAAATACCATGTCAGTCTTTTCCCCTGGAAAATGACTGTCTAATAGTTCCATAAGAGCTTCCCCAACTGTTTGAGTACTTGCACCAATCGATTTACTGATCTTATCAATATTCACTCTTGTACTTGCTATAGCTCTGTACACCTTCGAAGTCGTAGGCATGCTATCAATTCCGCTACAAAAGCCTCTCCAAGAGTCTTTCTTCGCGTTTCTTAAAGCTTCAGAATATTTGTTTCGAATACACTTATAATATTCCCAATCAACTTTATCACTCTTATATTTCCGCCACGCATCACGAGCTTTCGTTCTGAGATCCGTCAAATTCTTGTCTCACCATGTATTAGCAGTTTTATTTGCTCTTATAATTTTCTCAGGACACACTCTATCGAGTGACATTTGAATTACACCATTAGCAACACCTAAAAGAGCTTCGAGCTCTTCTGTATTTTTTGGTTCTTCAATAACAACGTCATCCATAATATTACGAATTTCCTTTCTAAACTCATCCACCTTCAGACTCTTGATAGGTCGCACCACTTTAAGCCTAGGCTTATCTCGTATCTCAAATGTAATGTACCTATGATCCGACATAGATTCTTCATCAAGCACTTGCCATTTTTTAACACACTGTAAACCTTCATTATTGCACATGGTGATATCAATCACCTCACGTCTAATCCTGTTGACAAATGTCGGCTCCGAGCCCACATTTGCAACCACTAAATCATTACACAACATTACATCAATCAATTTCTCACCACGTTCGTTATTATCACTACTTCCCCAATATTTGTTATGCGCATTAGCATCAGCACCTATTACTAGTGCATATCTATTATTCTTACAATAATCACTAACTCGTCCCAATAGATCACCAGGTATATCTTTATCATAGGCCAGATACATTGATCCCAGCACTATCTTCCTATCTCTCCAAGTTGTCAGTACAAACACTGAATCTGCATTATTAAACTCCGACAGTATTTTAAAACTGATATTTCTACTCAATAACACACATGCTCTTATTTTCTTCCCACCACCTTGGCAGGAAACAACCGTATCTTTTTTCCCCAAATTACTTACAATATTTTTATACACATAAGGTTCCTGTATCAAAGCCACGAATGAAGCATCCAGGGGGGCAGCCCCCCTCCGTTCAAGGTGCCCCATCATTGCATCCCGCACTCCCAGCAATGCACCTGAAGCCGCAATACAATGATGAAGGTTGATCTGCATCAGTTTGCAGTGGGGAACCGGCAAGCGATGTTGTTGCTTGCCAACGGGGCCGCTCAATAAATCATTGCGACCCCTGCCACCCCTATCCCCCCCACTGCACCCCAATGCAGACCCCCCAGGGCCCAACTCCTCCACACTTAGTGAGCCCCGGAGCCACCTCCCCCGGAGGGGCCCGGAGCCTCACCCGCCGCCTTAGGAACCTTGTAATCAAGAGCTCTGAAGATCAAATACCCTGCATAAGATCTCAGCTTAAATTGTTTACTCTCAATGTACTGAGACCCTGCCTCGGTGACAAAGAGAGTAACTCTCAATAAATCCAAATTTTGACTCCGCTTAGGCAGAACCAACGGAGTCTTGAAGGCCATGCTCCACCCCTGATGAGGCAGGCCTTCGTTGCACTGTTTCAAGCCATCCATAAATTGCACAAAATTAAAATAAGGCATCTTCTTTTTGTCGCACAGTTCCTTGAAAAATTTCAAAGTCACACTAAATTCCTTCCGAATGACTTTGGGGAAGATTACATCTGGTATTTCCTCCCCACGGATCCATGTAATAAAGGTATGATGACGATCATCATGGCCCCTCACCACCATCCTGCACACTTGCTCAGCAATCTTCTTCACCATGCCCCCATTATCAGCACACTTCACTAATAGTCTTCCTTTGTAAAGGTTGACACGTTCCATTCCCACCAGTTTGTACATGCGGCACGCTTGCACCATTGCTGCTTCAAAATACACCTTCAGTTCATGTGGTAATGGCGCTGTGGCGTCAGATCTCAGTCCTACCACAACAACCGCCTCATCTTGCACGAATACACGTTTCGGCTCACTTACCTCCCTATCCTTAGGGGGTGGACTGTCTACATTGCCGGGAGCAGCACGTTTCATTGGCTTTACCACCACCTTATCATTCGCATCCATCTTGTACTTACGCACGCATCTTCCAAGCCAGCGCTTCAAGTTCTCATTCTCATCAGGAAATAGTCCAGCTCTCACGTACCTCACACAGGCTCGCACATCCAACATCCTCCCAAAAGTCTCATCAATCTGCACTGCTAACGTAACACTAATATCCATCAGCTCATCAATGAGCTTGCTCCTCATGTCCTCCACCTCACTCTCTTTCACAGCATTTGCTATAGGTATAGCCACAGTCAGATTTTTCACACCCCCGACCAGTTCATCTTCCTCTCCAACCATCTCCTCATCAAGTTCTGCAGCACCCCCGCCATCACCATTAAGCACAACATCATCCTCCTTTCCCCCGTCTTGTTCCATCTTCACTACTCCCAATAGCTCTTCCCACTTCTGCTCCTCCTCACATACGTCTTCATTCAGCAACCGCCTTTCTGCCTCCTCGTCGATTTGGTCCCCGTCGATATACGAGCTCGCCACACTCGTACTCGAAGCTGATTTTTCCGCACTCGTCATCCACAACACACACACCATTCAATATATACACAGCATACACACTCTCTCAAGTAGTTATATATTCCATAACCGGCCCATACTAAATTTACCCGCCCATGCAAAGTTGTACAAACCTCTAAAAGCTGACATAATCCCTTACCTCGAAGAGTAAAACTCTGAATGGGTTTACTTTTCGATGGCGGGAGAAGCCATAGATTTGTTTTCTACACTCGATGTTAACGAAGCATAAGTTAACTTAAAGTCAAGCGCATTCCAGTAGTAGCTGCGAATCGTTAGCGTGTTTATATCGGTTCGCAACTCCTACTTTTGTTAGTTCGATTCTTGCTAATAGCAGAAAAAATAAATAAAAATAACTGAAATGGATTCCGATTTCGTTGTCCACCTGCTAAGTAACGCTGGCATGGACATATATTCCGAAAATACAGTTGGAACCTTCCGAAATAGACTTGTGAACACATTAGAATTTGGTGAAAACGAGTTCGAAGTTGCTTTAGTGAGTTGTGAGTACGTTTACGGTCATACGGTGTTCAGCAAAGGGGAAGAAATATTACGGGAATCAATTCCACGCCCTAAATATCTTTCCAAAAAGAAACAAAAGCAACAAACAGACGGTAATAAAAGCGATTCCGACGGCGAAACGGAAATGGACGAGATGGAACAGATTGATGAGTTTTACAAGTCATTCATGACTCTTGTGCATAGCAGTAATCGCAACATCAAAAACTTCTACACTCGCATCTCTAACACCATTGAAGGTGTGAAATTACTCGATACTGCAGTCGCGAAAACTCCTGCTGCCAAAGCTATTTTGGATAAAGCTAAAAAAGGAGGAAACTTCGGTCACCGTCGACTCCTCAATAAATCATCTCCGAACGCAGAGCGAGCAACGATTTTTGATGCAAGTAAGGACATTCACACAGATGAAGATCTGCTGGAAGAACTCAAGGCATGTATCGACTTTGCTTCTGTGAAAATTGAAGACGGATATTTTGACGCTGTTATAACTTGGGATCCAAAACAAATGTTGAACCTGACGTTCCCGAAAAAGGTTGCAGATGTGCTCGGACTTGAACAAAACGTTTTTGAACCTTTGTGGGACAGCAATGGTACAATGCTGGAACGTCAATGCCACATACGCGGCACTCTACCCTGTTTTTTGAACGTTGTGACAACGCGTATGGCAATCTACACTGATATCATACGGCCTGTTCTGATGGGTAATACGTTGGCCCCCTGTTTGAAAATCATACCGTTG
>JAQGBJ010000474.1:0-40517 GCA_034698345.1 Sphaeridia pumilis | reverse complement strand
GATCGATACTGGAAAGCTTATCCAAATGTTGACTGCCTCCGCCGAAGAAGAAGAAGGAGAGGGTGAAGCTGCTTAAAAACGATTACAAGTTATCTTATACCAATCAAAAAGTAGCGTTAAATTTCGACAGTATGATTCAGCTTAAACATGTTTCATTGTTACTTGTAGTACAAGCTTTACCAAGTCCAAGAGCTTTACACACAGTTTCCATTGTTTACTATACACTTAATTGACCAATCTGTCTTTATAAAATCATGTCGCAACTGTCATACTGAACGAGATCCAAGTGTCAAGTTATTATAACGCTGCTATTTTACCATCATATATAAGCTGCTATTATCGCTTCCTTCTTGTTTCTCTTGTCATATATAGAACAGTTCAACTTTGCAGCTATGCTGCGGCCACCTATACCTGGCAAATAAGTTCAAAAAGGCAAATTCAGATGCTGTTACTTATAACGTTGTTGATGATGGCAAAAAAATGTAGCTGCAAAAGCTACTACCAACGGTTTAAGTCGTAATGAAGTTGCAAAATCAAGGAAGGTGAAATGATAAAATAAAAGTTGATGATGAACTTGGTTGATAAATTGATAATACTGTCTCAGATGCAATCATTTCCGGCTTTACCGGATATGACGAACAAGATTGAATTAGCTCGACTTTAAGGGAAGAACATGTGAAATGTACTTGGAGGTACGTATTGCACAAGTTTGTGGGATTAATCTGGTTGGGTATAAGAAATCTAACTCTAGGAGCATCTTTGAGAATCGACAATGAAACCTGAACGTGAGTTTCAAGATAGCACACCTTTTCTAAATGCATAATTCATATTGACTCAAGCTTAATTTATTTACCATCATCAGTTGAAAAACTTGGACAACCTGAACACGTTCGGCTAATCATACTGTACAAAACTTCAGTTCAAAACTACATTCCAGACTAAACTTGTAAAATATAGTTACTGTCAATCGTAGCCCTACTGCCTATTATTTTCTGACTGCTGCTGCAAACATGGATACAATTCCGTTCTCTTTGGTCGGAAATCTTCAAGATTGAAACTAGGTGTTTCCCCATCGTCCGCGACACGTTTGCCTTTTAGATTTTTATACAAGATGGGAAGCCTCAAATCTTCCTCGGTTGCTTCAAGACCCATTGCTGCTTTGTCTCTTTTGATTAACTCCTGTAATCGTAAGAAAATGAAAATACTTTAATTTCGTGTCCGCAAATTGTAGCTCGCATTATTGAGATCTTGTCCAATTTACCTGCCACAAAGGAGGATATTTCATATACTTTGGGTAAACAGTGGGATCCTGAACAGGAGGACTCTTAGACTTGATAAATGCTTCTTCTTCCGCTTTCGGTATCAGAAACCAGTCAGGTTTGTACGCAATTAGACCAGCATTCCATGGCTTTGGTTCCGTGACTCCTCTGAACGTCTTCTCCATTAAAAGTAGCCCTTTCATCCCTTGTTTCTGTAAACCAAAACACAGCATTTCAGTACCGAGACAGATTTCACAATATTCAACCCCTATAGCGTTTGTACGCCCGTATACTCACCTCAGGATATTCTAATTGAACCGGGTTTACATGAAGGACCTTGAAGTACGTCGCTTCTGGATACCGCCGATAAAGATTGCGTCCTACTAGTCTACCAACACCAAAGTTCTTCAAGTTCATTACAATTTCCCATAGCGGCCTTCCTTGAAACAAGGTATACTTTCCAACATAAATGAGCGGCATTTTTAAGTCCGCAAGAGTAAATTACACTAAACGTAACTGAATCAATAGCACATTCAGAATTTCAAAAATTACTGAACTTGATCGCATAAAAACACATTAAAATTAAACAATTTACACAAACTTTTCACACACACGTGTTTTGCTCTTCAAAGAATTTTCAGTACACACAGATTTGAAATCCGCATCAACCAAGGAGCTCTACGCCCGCTCTTGCTAACTTTCTACGAACTCCTTAACTTCAAGGGAAGATTTTGCAATTCTTTCCAACCGTGGACTTGAATCAACGCTTCCATGTCATCGGCGATGTGACGGAGCAAGACTCCAACTCGGCATATTTCACTTTCAGAATCCATCGAAGAAGCCGAAGTAGCACTATTAGAACGGGACCGGCTGCTGAAGCTTCCTATGAACCAAAAATGCCAACTACCCTAACAAATCGTCATCGAAATTTTGAATCATCCAAATGCTTAAGTTTTTCGAACCTGAAGAGAGTCTTTTGGCGCATTCAATGCGCTGCTGCTGAATTTCCTCGTCAGAGTCTTCGAAGATTTCAAAATTGTTCACTGCAGGAGTCTCACAAAGGTCCATCATCTGCTTGAGCTTCTTGTTTGGACTCTCGGCGGCATCAAACTCATCTTGAGCGGCAAACGTTCTGATCGTTGGACAGCTACCGAACGTGACCCTCTTGTTGCTCGGACGTCTTTCCTGGTTTGGGTCCGAATTCGGCAGAACCAATGAAGATCGTCGAGGCATTCTGTCCAGCAGGGGAATCGTGGGAATGTGGAATTTTTTAAATTCCTGCACCCCTGCAGCTAAAGTGGAATTCATTGCACAAACGAAAGAATTCGTAACTTGAACGACACTTTTGATGACGGAACTGTGAACTTGTAAAATGTGAATCACTTGGAAATACAGCAACTGTTTAATTGAAGCGAAATCGTGCATAGCTGCTAAAGCTGAACAAGTTGTTGCGACTTCAAACTTTCTTTATGAAATTACAAGCATCCGCGCTTATTTGGGAACCTCGCGGCTATTATTGGAATTACCAAAATTCTAACAAGTTGAAGGTAAGTTCAACAGTTTCAAATTCTTGGAATAGTATATACTGCACTTTGTTATTGATGGGAGCTTGCAAATGCGTGTACCTGAAATGGGCGCGTAATCTCAAGGAATTAGCAATTACCAGACGAATTAACCAGATAAGCTTAAGTCTCATCAAGGTAAATTGACAATGTAGATTGCGTCATTTGAAAACGTTAAAATATTATTGAAGCCGTATTTCCCGCTCTTTTCCAGCTACAGTCAACAAATCAGGTTTTTGGGTTTTCTTGTGAGGCGTGAGATTTCAGCAACTTTGGTGGTCTCGGAAAGTTGACATTAGAAAAACCAAAAACGGTAATCTTTTAGTAACTTAATTAACTTGAACTTTATAAAGTTGAACTGGGCTTGAAGCAGATATGCTTAATTAGTGAGCTTTCAAACTTAAAATTCGAGGGATATTTTTGAGGTATAATTATATATAATTATTCACTAATCTGTGCAAAGTTGTAAAACAAAAACATACGTATGATCAGAATCAAGTCAAGTTGCTTAATTTTTGGCAGCTTGTCGACGTCTTACTAATTTTGAATTTGTGTCTCTATTTCAGGAGTGCCAGAAGATCTCGAGCTTTCTTGGGATTTCCTTCTTCATGCGGAATACATCACGATCAAAATCCAACCGGCTTCCCATTCCACAGTCCTTTTATGAAGCCTTTCGCTGATTTCTCCGTGCAGCCCAAAACATCTAATATTAAGGGCATCAAAGATCTGTTATTCTGAAGTCCTGTGTGAAAACTATTTGAAAATGTCAGCGCCTTTGACTGGGGACGAGGAAGACATCGACGACCTTTTGGCGGATGACCCTCCTGAACCACAGGGCTGTAATTCTGATGGAGATCAAGAGCACCACGAACAGGAGGGTAACCAACAGTATCATCAAAATGACGAGTCGGAGTCTGAGGATGATGGCTATACGTGCTTGATCGATGAACTACCACCAAGGTTAATACGTAAATCTACAATAGTAGGAAAAGTGGCCCACGACGATACCCTTCTGTTCAAATACTTTACGGATCTTGAAATCATCCAAGTTCTTACTGATCAATTTTTGGTGCGCGTTGAAGAGAACTACGTGGTTGTTTTTAATGATAACTCATTGCCTGACGATTTTTACCGAAAAATGATGGCTGTGAAACATCCGAGCTTGATCGATACCAAACAAGTACCTTACATGACCTTTGACCGGTTCAAACGAGACATTATGACTGGGTTCAGATACTGGAGCAAGCAAGCCAATTGTATTCTTGAGAGTGCATTCCTTGGAGGATTTATATTCCACGAAGTGCAAGAATGGCTGAAAAAAATGATGGTGCCAGCACGGCCAGCGTTGTTCTACCAAGATAGTTTCAAGACACTCGGAAGATCCGTCAACTTTGTAAAGCAGAACAACAAGCCGTTGCCACCAATGGAATGTGCCGAACTAGCCAAGATTGCTCAAGCTGATGACGGCCTTATCGATAGGAAGGAAGCTGAAAGAATGAAGCCAACCCCGCCAGTGTACACGGTGTCTGAAGATCTGAATGAAGAAGAGTTTTTCAATGTAGTCCGAAGCCATCTGCGAACCCAAGAAGTCCAGTCCAAGTTGAAAGGAAGTTTGAAGTTTCCTTTGGTTTTGACGTTGCTGAAGCTTTTGGCTGGTTTTCCTTTCGGAGCTGTGCCATTGTTCCTGAACGAAGAATTCGAGAGACAGATGGGCTACCGCGTTGAATACGAACATCTTGGATTCGAAGCCTTTGAAGAGCTGTTTACTGAAAACGATCATGTTTTTCGAGTAGTCAAGAAGGGAAATTTGTTTTTGGTGTTTCCATACTGGAGGACAGATCGTATTGACATTGATGCTGTAAAAATGCAGTTGCTGCATTGGTTAGCCGTGTTGGCTCGTTCCAAGAAGAGCGACGATCAGGAAATCCGCTTGGATGATGTAACTGCAAAACTGGAAGGCTATAGATTCCCCTTCAAGCCTCAAGCGTGGGGTGTGGATAGTCACGAACTATTCTACAGGACTTTCTTGGTAGAATATGATCCCAACAGGTCGTTCGTGAGAGCAGTTAGAAAGACATGTTATGATGATCAGATGATCAAGTACTATTTTACCTTGGAACAACCAGAGAAAGTGAAAAAAGTCGAACCTGTGGATCCGCCACAACAACCACTAAGGAGGATTCAAGTCAGCAGTGCCGTTCCACGACGAGTAACAGTTCCAAGCGGCCTGCCTGAGGGTGACCAGTGGCTAAAAGAAAACGTTCATCCATTGAATCAGCCCTTACCGTCGAGAAAGTTCAAACGCCGCTTTACCGATGTCCAAATGGACAGAGTATTCTCCCCGGCACTTTTCTATGTTACCGAATTGGAGGATGTTGAGCGAAAGGAAGACTTTTTTGATAGAATGACGTAAGTTTCTCTTTATAGAATAGAATCGTACTTTCTAATTTGTCGATAACCAACTTTGCTCATTCGATTCTCATTTTGCAGGATAGCTTACAACAATTTACAGAGCAGTGATCCGGCCAAGTTTGACTCGCTAACTGTTCCACGAGAATTATTGGAGCCGGGGGCCATTGTAGTTAAAAAAATCGAAACGGAAGGGTGGCAAAGGCTCCAAATCAAATCTTTGGGCAAAAATCACGCCAAGGTGAGGTCACGTTATTCATACTACATTGTTACAATGAATCACCTTTTCGATTAATCACAAATGGGCCTATATCGGCGAATATCTCCCATCACTATATCATGCAGGACTTGTTCCAATTCTAACTTATGTTTCATTTTTAAAGGCGCTTCTAATAGACTACGGAGATTTCGAAGACGAAGTCACATTGGACGATCTCAAGTACTTGTTGAAGGAATGGGCAGTTGACAGTCCTTACTCATTATGCTGCACTTTACGGCAGAAATATCTGGCACAATTTATAATGACGAAAAAATCCTCGTTTCCCACCTATGACTTTGCACCGTACGTCGGTGACATTTTCTGGGAGTTGGCCATTGGTGGGACATTTAGCCTGGAGCTTTCGAAAGAAATCGAGGTATCAAATTTTCCTTCTTTTATACATGTAAAAAGTCTGTTACATGCGTACATTTATTGTAATCAAAATCTGATTGAAAGAGCTGCACCGGACAGCGTGACAGTCTCGTTCAATCAGATCCAGTTCTGTACTGAGATGTACTGCTAAAATTATATCGGTCAGACGGTGATCGAGAGCCTTCTAATGGATGATGAAAATTTTTGTTTCTTTCAGCCTAATCTGTACGAAGTCCACCTGCACTTTTACTCGCAAGAAGAAGATCGATGGGAGAACGTTATGCACATTCTTTTTGATGTTATTCGCCGTAGTCTTGTGGCGAATGGTAAGTTTGACGATTTTTAAACCTTAAATGCAGCGGTCATGGGCTTTATGAGGCCTGCAGCTCGTAGCCTTCGTGCTCAGGTCCCTGCTGAGGCTTTGCGCCCTAGAGAGATACTCTGTGATAATATCGAAGAGGTCAGGGAGATGCAAGCAGACGGAAATATGACATGAGAGATTTGCTAAAGTCTACTAGGTGACCGCTGCCAGATTCTTTGACAGCCCCAGAAAATTTCTCGCTAAATACAAGCGTTAATTTTTTTCAGGTAAGCCAGGAGTAGAAAGAATGTACCGAGTGGATTTTGAAAGAAAGAAAAAGAGGAAACAAGGTTTAGAAAACCAAGATGAAAAGGAGCTTCCAGGTTACGATAGCCCGGTGAAGCCTACACCAATACAGATAGCATTTAGCACTCTATTTAATCCGAAACCTGCTAATAAATGAACCAGGTTACATTATAATTTAATAGACCAGTACGAGCCGATTGGCTAGTTTTTTGTCTTTTCGAATGTTAACAGAGGTTGAACACAGGGTATATTTAATGAATAAGTTGGACTATTGTATTGACTAGATTATTGTGCAGTAGTATTGCTGTATTGTATTGTATGGAGAAGGTTTCCAAAGAACCTGCTCATCCTTATTAGACTACATTATCCACTTAATCTTGTATGATTATTTGTTCTAAATGCATGAGTTGGTAGACAACGTTTTTGTAGTCGTTGGTAGCCATGTTACAGTTGATAGATCCTTACTTATTTTAGCTGTTGAACCTAGAATTGATTTAAATTAGGTGTCTATCCAAGTTCAAAAATACAGGATGTCATAGAGTAATTTTTGCAACGACGATTCGTCTAATCCAATTAGGAAGTACGAGCAAAGTAATTCCGCGCCCTCGCACGAATCACGATGGGAGTCGAATGCTAAAAGTGTTACGGAAGAACTTCAAACGAGGCAGGCAAACGCATAGAAATTCGCCTGTTAGGCAAGTCAAATGTCGTGAACTGAAGATAGAGAATTGTACACAAACTTGTCCATTCATGCTAAAAGTGTTTTTCACAGTCAGTGCTTTGTGTCAGGATTTTTTACTGCTAGAAAGAGTTGTAAAAATGATCATGTTGGGTCATCTTGAACTCATGTAACTCATGTTTCTGCCAACTCAGTCTTAATAGAGCGTCAAAAGCGCTGTTTTGAACATTTAGGAAATGACGAATACGACTGCTTTGATGTAACTAACAGACGTTGGATTTTAGTGACATTTTACACACAAGAGCAGTAAATCTTCGTAGGAAAAACGGCAGATTATAGATCAACGACAAAATGCCAAGCTTGAAATTGTATGATTTCGAATGTCAACTTGCCCCTGTCAGAGCAGTGCCGGTTTTCTACTTTCCCGCTTTAGCTCACAAGAGAAGGGCGTTTGGAGAAAGCAGGCTTGATGGAGAAATTCGGGGATGAAGAGTCGAATGGAAAGCGATGCAGTGCACTGCGTTGATGCAGTGGCATTTGAACAGCGCATGACCATCAACTACTGGGCTTTCTCCGCGGCAATGTTGAGGCGGTTTGGGTCTGGTGTTTTGAGAAGGCAGGAATATGTTGGTATACAAGTTACCTTTAGTCTCTGGTATTTTGGTGTTAGCGAAAGATACGGTCAGTGTTTCGTATGGAGAATATACAGTATGTAGAGATGTAGGAAACTGACTGTGTGGTGAGTGAGTTTTGGAACACTGAGTACGGTAATGACAGATACAGAAGGAGTCGGAACAGGGGGTGAATGGAAAGTGAGACTTGCTCCATGTCCAGTGTGTTCCTCCTACTCTCAACTTTGTCTAATATTTTACAAGTAAACTATAATAATTTAAGTTAAGATGGAGAATGTAGTGGAAAGTGAAGAGAAGATTTCAGAAGTAGCTTTAGGAAACCCGCGCTACTGCAGCTATGTGGAAGGGCTCTACACTTACAAAGATCCGAATACCCTCAACGAATACACGTGGGACGACGAAAAGAAGTTGTGGGTTCCCAAGTCTGTCGAAATTTACTTTGATGGCCTTCACTATGTGTACAACGAGAAGGAGGGTCAGGTCATGTATTGGGACAAGGACAAAATGTCATGGCTTCTCAAGGTAATAAGTGTTCGGGCTTTTTTCATTCAGCTTATATGTAAGTCAGCTGGCTTTATGTTTGTATAACAAAAGTTTTTTGGAAACAAGGGGTTGTGGAGACGCAGACGCCGTCTTGTTTTATATTTGATCGATTTTTTCTTGTTTTATTGTCCCGGAATAATTGTCCATCCGAAAAGATTTTGTTCGGGTGACTTTTGTTCTTTGGCGAGACAACTGACAGACTTAAGAAGAAGAAGGCTGGAAAAATTGAAATTGATTCAAAAACAAAATCTTTGAATTTGCAGAACGCCGAACAGGGTGACACGGGATACAGCAACCCTAACTATGACTCGAGCAGCCAACAACCTCGAAGATTTTACTATGCTTCGTTGTCGCCGACAAACATGGGCGTGAATTCGGAACCTGTCTTTCTGTCGCCTGATGACCAGGTGAGTTTTGAAATTATCCCGAGTTGTTGACAATGTGAAAGAAAGGAATTTATACTAAAGAGGAATATTGACAACAGGTGAACAACAACAATGTGGTTGAAGAAGAGACGGAAGAACTTCCGCTGGGCTGGGAACGTCATGAGGACAGCAGCGGGGCGTATTATTGGCATATCAAGTCGGGAACGATACAAAGAGAAGTTCCGAAACCATCACTGTTGATTCCGGGAAAGAGCCTTGATAGTCAGTTTGTTCGGAGGTCGACAAGTACCTTTTCGGATTTGTCAAGCCATTTGGCCAATGTGTCGTTGAAGGCGGAGAAACGCAAGAGTTGGTCCGAGTTCCTCAACGAACGACAAGAGTCTGCCAGTGCCCTATCAAGTCTCAACAGTAGCTCGACCAGTAGTACCACTAGCGAAACTAAAGTTCTGAATCCGAGCGGTAACGGGGCTGGTTCCAGCGAATCTCATTGTTTGAAGTTTGTCGGCGTGAGCCTAGGAAGCCTTAGCATATCAGAGGAAGACCTTACGCCTGAAAAGTCTTCTCGAGCAGTATCAAGAGTCATATCGGAGTTGACAATGGGTAGTAAGAGTGGGTAAGTTTTGTCGTTTATATTTAGATGGGTTTGGTTGGGCAGAAGTTTAGATGTGAATGTTGTTTTGGTTTCAGGATGGAAGTAGCTGGGAAAATTTGGGGCGGTGGATCGGAACTGTATCTTGAATTGGATGAATCCAACCTTCGAGTCAAGACAATCAAGAACAACCTGATTGTGGCAGAACAGCCAATACATTCCATTCGGGTTTGGGGCGTGGGCCGCGATGATCCTAGAGATTTTGCCTATGTCGCCAGGGAAAAGTCGACCAGGGTATTTCTTTGTCATGTTTTTCGGTGAGTTGGTAAAAATGATAACGAAATTGGTTTGTAAATGGGCTGACACTAACTACTTAAATCTGTCTAGATTGGAACTCAACGCCAGGCCATTGGCAGCAGCCCTTCGCGACGCCTGCAAAAAGATCATGATTGAGCGCCAAAAGAAAATGAAGCGACCCACTTCGTTGCCCATGAAAAAACAATCAGTCAACAACAGCTTGATCAACTTTCCAACACCGATGGACGAGCCTCGTAAAGTTATCAAAGTTTATTATCTCGGAGGTACGGTAGTCACGAGACCAACTGGCATGGAAACCCTCAACAGTGCAATAGATTCTGTCAAGAACAATCATCCTATACCGTGAGTCCCAATTTATTAACTTATAGCCCAGAGAAACTTTACGGGTCTGTAATACTGCCTTTGCTTAAATTCCAGTGTCACCGTAAGCGTCGCACCTTCCGTTCTCGAAATCAAGTCTGAGTCTGGAGACATTAATATCGAAATCCGAGTTCGCTATTTGAGCTTTATGGGGATCGGCCGAGACGTGACAACCTGCGGAATCGTCGTTCACACTGCCAGAGACGACTTTGAAGCCCATTGCTTCTACTCAACCCCAAGCTCAGGAGCGCTATGCAAGGCCATCGAGGCAGCTTGCGTTCTTCGATACCAAAAGTGTTTAGACGCCAGACATTCCCACGGTGGCAGCGACACTGACATGAAATCTCCTAAAACGCCCAACGGTTCCTCCAAAGCTGCATCCATAGCTAGCACATTCAAAAGTGTTCTAGGCAGATTTACCTCTATAGACAAATCGTAAATAGTTTTCGTACATTTTCTACATGCCATAATAGGAAAGGACTATAGCAGTTACCAAAATATGCTTTACAAAGTGTAACGTAGGAGCTTTATTCTTTTACCACCATTAACCGGTACCAGATGGACTGTTTTGTTGCCATATTTAATTAGCCATGTTCTCTGCGCCATATTTTGTTTTAACTTGTGATCTACAAGATGATACTGATAGTTTGTAGCAAGCGTGTATGATTCCAGTAGTTGGTAGGTGTCGAATCGTATCGTAGTCCAATGGTTATGACATGAATGACCTAAGCTCATTAATGCTGACTTTATGTGGTGGCAATTATGTCAATTCTCTGCGCTATTAAAAATAACTAACGATCATGTACTAATTGGGCTATTTACACCCTCGTCATTTTCAAGTCAAAACATAATATCATCTATTACAAAAAATGTATGCAATCTACTGTATCGTTATTTCGTTAGGAACAAAGCTGGTAACGATAAGCCATCGAAATTTGGGTCTATCGAAATCAAAACGTTAGTATGGCTGCAAGCGCGTGGGCTACTATGACTGAAGATATGCATACGCCGTGCTGTAAACGCAAGGAGAAATTTTTCTTTTCTCACGGGCGAGTATACACGCCCTCGTCTGTCACCACACAAAGTGCATCAGCTGTTTCGATCAAAACAAACAAAAATTGCAGCGCTTTCGATCAGATTTTGTGTGAGACTGTGACATTTTGCTAGTGAATCACTGGCGTTTAGTCATGGTTGACCTTAAGGTAGATCTCAAGAGTTCTATTGAATTGACCTATGTCTGAGGATTTATTTGAAGACGATTTGACCAAAAGATCTCGCAGAAATGGCGACTTGACAACGGATTTTAGCTGATTTGCGAAAAACACTCTGCAGACTTGCAGCTGCAATCCGTCGGATTAAAGTAATTAGTATATATAGACGTCAACTCTGGAAAATTTATATCAAAAGTAACCCACATGTTTGCAGTGCAAAGATTCCGAGAAGAATTAGCAATCTGACTTGTTACATAGTTAATAGAAGACTTGTTGACAGATCATGACGACCGTCTTCAGATGGTGAATCACTAGAGAAGATTGAGAGCTGGTGTAGAACATATCGCTAATACTGTAGTTTGCGCATCGCGTGAATTTGATAGAAGTCAATAGGGAAGTCTGTTGTTATCAGTTATCAGTCTGTTGTTTCAGAAACATGGATATTGATTCATGAGCTTAGGCGGATTACAATGTCTCTACTAGTCATATTACGTTTAGGAATATGTAGAGAATAAGAAGAATATAGTGAATAAATTTTAACGGAGTACGAGTCGAAGGCGGCAAAGCCGCGATATCGCATTCCAAACCTGGATCTCATTGAGTTAGCAAGAATGTCAGACAATAATTTAGTTGGGGCTTCCATCCAAGGCGACGACGATGTCGAAGACTTTGGAGCATCATCCTTTGAGGACGCGGATCCTACAAGTCGGCTCATAGAACCTGCTGACAGTGACGAAGATAACAATGGCCAGCGACGATCAAACCAGCCTGAGGATGATGGACTTCCTACTGTCGATGTCGTGTTGCCTCCCAGAGATAGGTACGCCAAGTCATTCGATATCATTGTCAATCGTTATCAGGTTTCTGGTTTAATTTGGAGGAATGGTTCTTGTGCAGGTACTGGACAGTGTACTTGATATTTTATTTCCTGGGAATCACCACGCTACTGCCTTGGAATTTCTTCATCAATGCCCATTCAGTAAGCCAGCGAATCAGTTTTTTTTGCCTAAAATTTGACAAATGAAGGAGCTAATCCTGTATGATTTGAGTTTAGTATTGGATCTACAAATTTCGAGATGTAACCAATGGAACAACGGCAACTTCTGGACAGCTTCGTGCGGAACAATCTCATTTTCAAGCTAGCTTTTTCTCGTACCTGTCGATAGCGTCAAATGTGCCGTCTACTTTGGCGTTTTTGTTGAACGCGTTTATAGCAAAATGGTATTTTGGTATTTGCAGAACATATCAATATCATGAATCGCTAATGAACGTCTTAATTTGGTCTGTTTTCCAGTTTGTCGGCGCAGCTAAGGATAAATGTGTCTCTTGGAGTCACCGTTTTGATGTTCATTTTGTCTACCGTTCTGGTCAAGGTGGACACAGACTCATGTGAGTTTTGATGATTTTGGTTGTAGTGGCTCACACCTGCTCGAAATTTCAAGGAATATTTTCTAATTGCAGGGCAGCAAGGATTTTTTGCTGTGACGATGGTGACCGTCGTCTTGATGAACAGTAAGAAACATGTTGAATCACACTAAACGTTCCACATGCTATTGGTGACTAACATGAATTTTCGTTGTAGCTCTTAGCTCCTTTTTTCAATGTGGATTGCTGTCGATTGTCAGTCATTTTCCTGGAGAATACACAACGGCAACTATGAGTGGTCAGTCTTCTGATAAAATTATAGATTTGGCTTTCTCCATTGATGCTGACACCATCAATGTTTTTAGATTTTATTTTTAATGTTTAATTTTATTGGATGCTTTTAGGTCAAGCCCTTGGAGGAATATTTGCTGCTTGTGCTAGTATCATGTCAATATTCATGGCAGCAGATGACCGGAGTTCAGCCTTTATATATTTTCTAATCGGGACCCTTTGCTTGCTGCTCAGCCTTGTATTTGCTGTTATGCTTCGCAAAATTGTCTACTACAGGTTCTACTTGGGCGAAAAGGGCGGACCATTCAGATGGGTCGACGACTATCCACCGGAAGCAATGCTGACACCACGATCAAATGCTAATGTCAAGTTCCAAGATGTGTTTAAAAAGGTCTGGCTTCAAGGGACTTCAGCTATGATGGTGTTTGTTGTTACGTTAGCGGCATTTCCCACTTTGATGGTACTCATTGTCAGTGAAGACAAGGACCCGGATGGGGATTGGAATGGTATATTAATCTTTTGTAGCCGTCGAAATCAGAGGTTACTCTTGTGTCAAGCTGTCATATCTTGGTTTTGTTTTTCCAGCCAAATACTACAATCCAGTTGTCACATTTTTGATGTTTTCGGTTGGAGACTATCTCGGTCGAATTTTGTCCGGTGCTTTAAAGATGGTACGTAAATTTGACAATTTTGTATCTGAATGAACTATGTAACCAATAGCGAATTTGTTTGATTTTCAGCCGTATAAGGACTCTCCCTGGACATTAATTTTCTCATGTCTACGGATTGTTTTCATTCCGATGATCATGTTTTGTAATCTGTTGCCGAGCCATCGGACTTTACCTGTGATTTTTTCTTCTGACATTGAATACACCATCATATCAACATTTTTTGGGCTGACGAACGGGTATTTGGCAAATCTTGTTTTCATCAATGCACCTCAGTAAGTTTTGTGTGCATGTACTTTGACTTCGCTGTCGAACGTGAATCCCAAGTGGAGATAATTAAAGGAAATCTGTCCATGTTTCAGGCTAGTCAAGAAGGAGGAGCAAGAAGAAGCTAGTGCCATAGTGACCTTGATGTTAGGAATTGGACTTTCAGTCGGAGTTACGCTCAGCTATTTCCTTCTGATGTTATTGTGAAGGTGGCTTTATTTTTATGTCGTCTGACCAGAACTAAAAAAACATTTAGTAGAACTGCATATTCTTGTCTATTTATTGACCTCCCATTTGTAACTTCGAAGCAAAGTGCATTTTTGACTTGGGTCTAGAACTTAAGATTCAAGCGATAGGGTTCCATTTTTCGACGACGTGCCAAATTTCAAATCCTACTTCAATAGTAATTAGCCATATGATTAACCATTCAAGTCTAACATGATGTTTGTCATTAAGAATCGACAAAATCAATTCTAAAAGTTCAAAGCACTGATTCAGGCGTTCATTCATCACCTGAGTTCGCCTGTTTATACTTAAATAGCTAAAAGTCTTATGATAAAGGACTTCTAAACGTTCACGCTCCCAGTAAAAGTCAGGAGTGTCCAACAAATCAGAATTCAAATTCAGCTCATGCCGAAGAGAGAATAGTTCTCCGGACTTTTTCAGCACGTCATTCCTGGATAGCCTCAGCTTCTTTCCCGTTTTCAACTCCTGTAAATAAAACGTATTACGAGAGATGTGAGGTGATACATATAACTTTCTGTACAGATTTCGAAAGATTTACTTGTGTAACATGTTCCAGACTGTCAGCAAAAGTTTCCAACGTCGATTCCCATATTCCCAATTTCACCGATAGCGCCATGGCGTTTGAAAAGCTAAACTTCTCAAGAGTCGTCGTCAACGGCATCTCAGTGGGACTGATTAAGATCCTTCCTTTTTGAGTCAACCTCGTTTCTCTATCAATGTATTCAAAAACTTCAACTGTTTAATCTTGTTAGGATTTAGCTAGACTAGAAAACGAAACCCACTTACGGGTGGTCTTCAGCGTTAGTATACAGCATATACTCGCTCTCTTGCATCACTTCTTCATCTGTGTAGTTTTCTTCTTGGAACGGTCTCATAAATCTAAAACAGCAAGTTTTATGGTTACTTCTTTGCTTTAAATACTCAAATTACTAGAGCGATGCTTTGATGATCCACTGACTGTAGCACATTAAGTCTTTCAAGGTCCGGAACATTCCAAAATACCACAGCACCGTCTCTGAAGAAAAATATTTCTCGAGGCTCATCCCCAACGCTGTATTTGGCTGTTACATGTATAACATCTTCCAGAGTTAGTTCTGAAACCGAAAGACAGTTTGAGAATAATGTCAATATTCATGCTAGCGAAAATTAAAACCATGCTTGATGTTGCTGTACCTTCGTCAAATTCTGTTGGAACGTATAGTCCTTGTTCGGTTAAACATCGTCGCAGCTTTTCTAGCTGTAGTTCTTTACAGGTAGCGTAAGCAACGACAGGGAATGTCATCTCATCGTGATGATGGTCGTAACCTCTGACGCCGAACTCGTCCATTATAACCTTCGTTCCCGCCTTCCGTTTTGTTCTCTTCTTCGAAGTGATGGTCTGGGTCGCGTAGGTTGCTGCCGGTGTCAAAGATTTCAGATACAAACTGGGAACGTTACGGGGTTTGCTGGTCATATTGTACTTTTCCTTGCTTGACACAAAGGTAGAGGCAAACTTATTGCTAGCGACCGTCCTCGTAGTACTGCAGTAATTTCGTGGTAGGTGTGTACCGAAGCTAAATTCGGGTCCACCAGGGAATGCATTGCTCGGCTTTGCGGATTTCAATACAGAAGCAAAGGAAGACAAGGATTTCATGCCACCGGGGCGGAAACGCAAAATTTGCTGTGTTAGATTCATTGTTAGAGAATCCTTAGGCACAGTTCTAGAACACTAAAGATACAACTCGATGAACGTTTTCATTCTACTAAACTGAATGGTTTGAGACTTGTCGTCATTCTGTATAATCACGGACTTATTCGGACGATAAGTATATCAAGTGTATTGATAAACAGGGATGATTAATTTTAATTTAATGGCTTAGAAATTCCAGAATGACGCAAAAACGATTCTTTCTTGCTTTTAGGAGCTGCGGTTTGTTGTTGACTTGATCTCTTGAGTAAACACGTGAAATTCAAATTTCCTTGAGCGCCAAGGAGCTCTAGACTTTTGCGCCCAAGTGGCAGGGCAAGGTGCACAAAAAATCGTTCTAAATGGATATTGTCAATAGTCGACGAAAATAATTACATGTACATCTCCATTTCACTCCTCAAACCGTTTTTCTGAATACTAATCTTAATTATTCGTAATTGCTCATTGCCTATCAATCCAGCAAGGCAATCAAAAGGTACAAGTTTATATAAAATATGCGAAACTACTACTGAAGCGCTAATGTATAGCATACATGACGATTAGAAAAATACAGACTCCAACCACTACTCCCAAAATGATAGAATCCTTTCTTTTCTTCAGGTTAATTTTCTGGATGAGATTATTAATTGCTGGGAACCTTGACGTGATATCATTGACTCTTGACTGGAACATTTTGAAAGCTGCCCGTTGACTCACAAGGTTCTCTTTAGTCTCAATGGCTATGCTGATCTGTTCGTCTATTAGGCGTTCCGAGCTGCAACAAACGAGAAATTGCAATATTCGTTCATAGATCACGTTTTTTATCATCTCCTTCCAAACGCCAGAACTTACCTTTTTAAGTGGTCGTGCTCTTTTATGTACATGTCCATCCGACGATTCATTGGAGACTTATTGCTGCAAACAGTACAAAATTGTTGTTCACGCCACTAGCGGTTATAGTTGTAACGCATTAAGTAATTGTTATAAATATACCTGACATCCTGCCGTACTCCATGCAGTAGCTCCTCCCGTTCTCTACGACTGCGAAGATTGGTCTGTGTTTTGCGGAATTCTTGCGAATAGTCTTGCAGTATCTCCCGATGCCTTTGCACAGTATGCATAGAAGCGGCTGATGACAATCCAGGAGTTGTAGTCGAAATCGTTGCCATTTCGTCATTGACTTCTTTCAGCTTGGTTAGTAGCCTTTGGATTTCATCTGAAAGTGACTCGAATTGTCGATCTTCATGGTTAATGAGCGGTGCTGTGTCAGATTCACTGCAAAAAATGTCAAGGTTCCATGAACTTTGGCGCTTGATTCCTCGAAATCAAATTCCTCTTGAATTCGCTTACATTGTTGAAGCAGGTATTGAAGTTCCAAGTTTGCTATAAGTAGCTAGTTTTGCATCGATTTCGTTTTCCAGGTACAGTGCTTCTTTCCTCAAATCTGCGGTAGTAAAGACAGCAAATGTTCAACAGTCGCAAACACAATGCTTACTAAACAAAACAAAGATAATTATACACTTTTCTCTTACCTTCCCATCCTTGCTTTTTACGTTCCATTCTGTTTTTGAAACTTTGAAACGGCCAAGTCGGTCCGGTGAATCTGTTCGAGATCAAAACAATGTAATGTCAAAGATTCGAATGTTGTGAATCCCTAGATAGACAGCTTCAAGCTGTGTACTTACAATAAAGCAGTCCGATTTTCACAAGGCTTCCTCAATATCTGTCAACTTGGTCAGGTAATTATAGTCAGACAATGGTTAAAAGTCTTTCATTTTTTCGAAATTACAGAGAAGGTAACACAAATCCCAGAACAAAAGAGCAACTGATAAATATATGCGCACTATTTATTGTCGTTATCTACAGCTGAATGTGTTACTGTAACTGATTGGAGCTCAGCATATGATGATGTTTTGCTTCTCGGCACAAAGAGGAAGACAGCACCAGATGACAACACGAAAGTTGTATTTCCCGGCTACGTCAGGTTGCATTGGATTGTTGCCGAGATGGCGCTGCGCGCACGTAAACATCTATGTGTCGAGCCAGCCAATAAGGGCTCTTGGAGGGTTTCTAAATTCTGTTGGCGGTTTAACGGTTGACAGTTGCTCCAGTATTGCTCCATACGTCCCATGCAATCCGTGTTCAGAACTAGATTTACTTGACACGACGTGGTCCAGCAAATCAAAATTTTGTAATCATTTTTTAATGTAGTTGTTGGAATTTGTTGAAGTTGAGCCCGTTCAATTCATCTTCGTGATCAGTGTTCTTTGACCAACAAAACCAAAGTAAACAATCATTTGTTTGTGTGCTACAATTCATCAACTTGGACTAGGTGCGTTTCCGGAATCTTATCTACGTACATGCTGATTCTGAAAATATCTGTATGTTGACTTGGTTAGTAAACTCAAAGTCTAACCAAACGTCTTTGTTGGTTATATTCGCAGATTGCCACAATGCTGCCTGATAAGAAAAGTACGTCCTTTACATGGCTCCAAGCTCCGAAGCGGTTTGGAAACCAACTCGAACGCCCGGGTAGGCGCGAAGACACACAGCACATGATGGAAGTCGAAGAAGCCCCGTCGCCAACAAATAGCACCGCTGCTACCGAGAAAGAAAACAATCTTCGCAAAGGCAAGCGAATGACAAGAATGGGAGCGTCAAGCTTAATGAGACGTGCAACTAGCTCGGTCAGAGCCTACCAGTACATGGAACCGCAACACATGGAATTGACCGAGGAAGATAATGTAATTGAAGAAGAAGAAAACGGCTTTAATGACATTAGTGGAAGCAGCAAAGGCTCTCATGTGGGGGTATCCATTGGGAAAAAGTTTAATAAGACTTTCAAGGATGTCAAGACGTCGATCGGTAATCTGTCTCAGGTAATTTTTGAAGCTGCTAGATAAAAGCTTGGATAGTTGGAGAGTATTAAATGGCCTTGTTTGATGTGTAGAAACTTCGCCGATCTACTAGACGCCGGTATGCCATGGGTGAATCTTCCTCGTATGTTGATCTGACACCGACTAGAAGGATCTTGGGTCGCACTCCGACCAAGTTGTACAGCCCCTTTGGGTTTGATTCTCCATCTGCAAAAGGTGGTAAAAGGTTCGTAAACGACAGTTCATAAGTCGTAAGCTACTTGTTGAAAGTGATTTAATAAAAATATAATCAATTTATTGTTTGAACAGGTGTATGACTCCAAGCACTCCAATGTTATCAAGGGTAAGGCAATTTTTTTACACTATACATTGAATATGCGAACTTGGTCACCTAATCTTACTGTATTTCTTGGTTTTGTAGAAAATGTCTACTCCAGGAAGAGTGTACACTCCTAGTAGCACTGAAAGAAATTCAGTGAAATCTCGCATCGGACTACGTGAATTGAGGAACTCGCCGTTGAACCGCAAAAGCTTTAGATTTTGACTTGAAAAATTGACAGTATGAATGACTGAGAACACCTTTCATTGTATCAGTATTTGACTAGTTTTTTACTGCCATGTAGAATCCTTCTAGTTTGACACAAGCTTATTTGAGTTTTAAATCACTTCTCTAGCTAGAATCTCGCTTTCATAATGTAAATATCCAGGCTTTAGTGATGAGACGAGTTGATCAAAAGTCTTCTACCTTTTTTATGAGCTATCTATGCAAAGAAATCCTCGCCGTTTTAGACAAAACGAAAGTTTATTTTTATCTTGAAATGTTAAGTTACAATAGCGTGCTGTACGGCAACACTGATACTAGCAACTTGTTGTAAAACCGATTTTTCAAAATTTAGAGCTACATGATAAGTTTGATTAGCTCAATTGTTTCAGCATCAAATTGGAAGACTACTTCTTCAAGAAGAGCAAATGCAGTTAGTTGTTTCCGCTTAACCTAATTAGTTACAATGTTTGGCGTACAATTCAATACAGATAACAACAGTTACTCATGTTTAACTAGTTCAACAGTAAAAGGTACTAGTAAATGCGTATTACTGCACTTTGACGAGTAATTCATTTCACCATAAGGCATAGTCAGGAACATTAAAATGCAGAACATTATAGAAAACTTCGCTCAATCGTTGCTGCACTTATTGCACTGCGACTACAAGAATGGTTCAGCAGCCCCTAACAGTAAAGTAATAGTTTTGTACAACGTAATCAAGTTAAAACTTAAAACTGGAAATAAAACTGTATGGCAAACTTCAAATATAAACATTCAATAGCGATTAAATACAAAAATCAGACAAATTCGTGCATGCACTCGATATATATACAACTGCGCTTCGGTAAGTGCTTGGGTTACATGATTTAAAACAAACTAAAAATTAACTTTTAACACCTAAGATCTCCAGTTTTGATGTGGAACAAAAATCGTAACTAACACAACTTCAAGCTAAAGAATAAAATAGTAAAAAGTAATAAAACTTGCTACTCAATGTCAACTATAGGAGCCGCCTCAAATGTAATAATGATTCATTGTGTGCGAATATGGCTTTCTCTGCCTCAATAAAAGTTTGGCCTTGGAATTTTGGTCGTGCCAGTTTCTTTACGTTTCCGTATAATTGGCGTTGATGGAGTTAGCGGCGAAGAGCAGTTTCTGGCTTCAGCAACTCCGCCTCCGATGCTGTCGCTATTGCACGAATATGGAAGGCTTGTTTGTTTCAGTTCTGAATTTCTCTCCTGTCTCACTTCGAACTCACGAATGGCTTTTTCGATATGAGCAATTTTGTCTTGGTCGCCTGACAATTCCAACACTTGTTTGATCCAGGCAGCCAGGTCAGGGTATCCTGAAGCATCTGGTGAATCAAGATTCTCTTCAGATTCGCCAATATTCGATTTCAAGTTTGGAGGTCCACTTGACCGATTCTTGAAAGGTGAGTAGAATCCAGATTGCAAGACATTTGGACGCGCTTTCGGCTTCACGTTGCCTCCACTCCAAGTATTCTTCCCTGTATCTCCAATAATACTCGGCGATGGACTGATTCTAGGCGTAGCACTTCCAGACCTCACAGTTTGAACGTTTCTGGTATTTAGTTGTCGGATTTGTCGAGGGGCGCTAGAATTGCGATACTTGTAGAATTCATCCGATCCACCTGCAGACAGACTTCGAGCATGAGCCCTGGCTCTAACTGGTTCAGCACTTCGGACGATTCTTGACGGAGTTTGACCAATCGAAGACGTCGTGGTGTTGCTGGTCGTGGAGCCAATGCTGCTTGTACGCTTGTGACCTCCAGCCGATTGAACTCTTTGGTTGTTTCGAGCTGTACGAAGATCACAAGCTATTGTTGAACGAGACCTCATCGGGCTGTAGTTTATCACAGTAATGGCTTCTTGTGTCGAAGAACGAAGTACGCCACTAGGTTTGCTCAAGTTGTTCATTAATGGCGCTTTCATAATAGCTTTTCCATTCTCTGGCGCTCCGTCGCCATATTGACAGAATTCGTCGTCGGTAGAACGGGAATCTGGTCGTTCTAGAAAAAAACAAATACATTTTACATCGGATTCAAGGCACAATTGGTATTTCAAACTCACAGAAAGGTTAAGTACATACCATCATCAGTAGACCATGCCCGCTGGACGCCAGTCTTTTTATTATTATTATTATGGCCATTGGGTCCCTCAAATATGGAAGGTCTTTTCGGTGTTTCCATCTGCGCCTTGATGTTGTCTGAAGTCTTGTATCCTTCATCGGATATTTCAGAGCTGGAATCGCTAGAGTCCAATTGCTTCTTACTGCTTTGATAAGATGGCGTTGAATGGGCGACGGGCTCAAAGGGTTGGTGGTCGCGTCTATGTGTGTGGGAACATTTTCGCCATTAAAAATCAGTTCAATTTCCCACAAACGAAACCAGTATCACTAAACCGGCCAATTAGCACTAATCCCGTAATAATTGCTATCCATTTTACCTTTCATATTCGACCTTCATTCTTGGAGCACAGCCGTCATTCTTCAAGGTGAGTTTGGATGACAGAGTCGTCTTATGCCCTGCAAATTGTGTTTGTCATTAGTATTAATTTCCTGCTCCAGCGCCACTCAAGGTTTTTCAGTAATTCCCATTGAACTTCTTCAATTGTTTTCCCTGCCTCAGGCAGCAGGCAGAACAAGTCTAATTGCCCATACAGTTGCAGAATAATAGAAATTACAAATCTATTCCACGTTTTGTACACAATACCAGCTCAAATGATGTTATAAAGGCGAAAATTAGTGCAAACTTTTTCAAGACATATAACTTACTGCAAGGATCATGCCGAGCGAGGAACGCTCCGAGCGTAGTCCAACCTGTAACACAAAGACGCCATTGTGATAAACAGCTCACGTCAACAATGTCTGGTTAATTTGTCGGAATTAGCCCTATTTGACTTGCGAAAATATTGATCAACCTGCCATCATGTGACCTCAGGCCTTACTAGTTCAATTGCCGTTTGATTGACTGATTCAAGACACAAAGTGCGAGTAGACGTCAGTCAATCAGTTCAAATCTGGGCTAATTCTTACAAATTTTTCTTTGAAGCTTCTTGAGAATACTTACCTCCGCCGACACGAACCATGACATGCTTCCGGAGAATCTGCAAAAGATGGCAAAAATTTTTAAAATAAGTTTCTAATATTCCCATTCAGCTTCTCTAACGCTTAAAGTAAATTAATGCAGCCCTTGTTTAATGACACGCTAAAAGCTTTTCAAGAATCTGGCCCTTGGAAAAAACAGCTTCCTGCACAACGGCATGTCATCCTAAAGCGTTTCACTTGACGAAATATTTCACATTTAATTGCAATGTGCGTGTAACGCACATTTTTAAGAATTGAGAGAGACACTTGAGACTTTTGATGAGAAATTTCCGCATTGTAGCAAACATTAACCAAATGGCCGCAATGCTTTTAATCAACCAATAATGGCTGCCATTACAGTAGCACTTGGACTTCAAATTACTGTCAAATTTATGGGTGGAAATGTAGCTTTCTGTTACAAAGTGTGATGGTCAACATGAGTTTCATTTTTCTTGTTTCATTTGCTTCAAACCATGTACTGCTAATTGCACATCTGAACTTTAGGCCCTGAAGCATTGGTCCTGCGGTCAGCCCATTACTTGTAACGTTGTAAGATCTATACATGTAGTAAGCTTTGGCTTAAACCGGATGGGCCTTGGTTTAAAAATGCCCTTGGGCTTAACGCAGGTTTAATGTCTTGATCTTGATGCCCACTGCACCTGTTCATTACACGTAATTAGTTGACCGATCTCGTTAATTTATTCTTTGAATTGCAGTCCTCCTCCTACTTAATCAGGTATTGAGCATAAAAACCCACCGAGTTTTGGGTGGTTATAAAACTGCTTTCACTCTGAAACCCACAAATGTATGTGTTTCTGCGCATTTCAATGCCGCCAAGTCGGCAGAAAAACCTCAAACTGTAATTTAAAGGGAAATAAATGTGAAAACAAAAGAGAGCGATGGTTTATGGGGATTTTTGAATGGCGGATTTCGTTTGACATTAGAGGTTAATGGGAATGACAAGTAATTTCAATTACTTTGTACTTTCGTTTGTGCCGTCTCTTAAGAAATTGGCCGGTCAGTTAAAATATATTTTGCAGGGAAGTTTTTGTTTGTACTGTGCCAGGAAATGTGGAATTTAAAATAAAATTATTATTTCATAAAGCTGCTTTAACGGTTTACAAATGAGATGACAAGATGAAAGAGGTGTATAATTAATATGTACATCGTCAAGAAATGCCGACAGGGATGCGAAAGGTCTAATAATCTCGTTCAGTTTTTTCTTCATAAGTATATATCGTTGACTTTGGACTTGTTGAAAGGGATTAATTAAAATGTCGTGGACAACTTACCCGAACATAAATCATGAGCTTGGTGTTTCCGATTCTGTACTTTCCTTCGGCTACGCGGATCATTGGAAATTGCGTGGGACAATTGCACTGTTCTACAAGTTCCCGAACCTTGAAATTAAAAAATTTGATTAGAATTATCCTCCATCAGCGAATTTATGCTGTGAAGTAAGGCAAAATTGTCTGAGGTCCATTAAAATAAGCTGCTGAAGAAATTTCCACTCATCGATTGTTTTACAACAATCGCATTTGTAGGACTTTGTTCCGGAATGTAGAAGAATATCTTGAGAGAGACGAGACGAGAAGCTGTAATCTTGACTGTTATGATAATCGTTTTTACATTCTTCTCGTCACTTGTCTTGTCGGACAAGTGGTCGTTGCTTAAGAGGATTTTGGACACCTTGTGTTCTGAACGACGAAACTTGTTGTTCTAGCAGCTACGCAGCTAAAAGCTATCGAAAGTGGATTCCATAAAGAAGAGTATCAAAATTGGCCATCTTACCATTTCGTCTAAGGATCGGAGATCGTTGAGAATAATTTGAGGATGAGGTCCATGTTCGACGTATGAACAAGAGTCTTCTTCCTCTCCAGAACTGCTGAGGTCCTGACCACTGTCCTTTGCAATGTCCCTGTCAATTTCCTTCTCAAACTGGACGAGAAGGGGTGCCGCCATGCCAAAGTGAGAGCCTCGTCTTGCAACCTGTTTAAAATCATCACGCTTGAATGACACCTCTTGACACATGCATCAAAGCTGGTTAATCCGTCTAATTCCACGTTCTACGTCAGTAGTCTCAGTAGCAGTTCCGCCGTAAATCAACACCACTTTTGGACCTCAGTCAATCAAAATAGTGTTGAAGGGGCGGATTAACTCTGAGAGAATTTATAGTTCAATGCCAAGGCTAATTCAAAGAGAAACTGATGGCCTGCATGTAAATGTCAATGTAATTAAAAACAAAACTTTTACCTCCAGAAGGCACAAGATGACGCTCTTTTCATTCTTTCTCAGAATGAGGTCGTCCGACTCGAAAAGAAGACAATCAAAGATTCCAAGTTTTCTGCACCACGTAATGAAGTTGTGTACGTTGTCGCGGGCGAAGAATGTTTCCCGACGAGCATTCGCATTGTAGATGACCTCAGTATTTGGAAGTTTCCAATCACGGCCCCAGCATTTGGGCAATTTTTTCCCCGCGTCCTGCCAGGTCAGACAGGCTCTTCGCACATTGTTCGCGTGCTGTCGGATAAATAAAATGGTTTTATTAGTGTCTCATAATAATGCATGCATAGAAATAAATATATATTATACAGTGCAGGCGGATGATTTCAAAGATTGCCAAAAAGTCATAAATATTCCAAGATGCAATCATCGAATGTGTCAAAAGTGTTTATGTTTGTGTGATACCATGATGGTAGACAGAACCGGGATTCGAAATTAGATTGTCCACAAATTTTATAAAGTTGTACTTTGCACATTTGACAAGTTGTAAGGGCCAAGTTAAATGCACTCACGCCAACGCCCCCTGTCTATATTCCACATATTCTGACTGACTTTGTTAGCCAGGTGGACGCGCAGTGTCTTTGGATGCCTTGAGCCGATTCGAAATGCAATCCGGCGAAACGGTGCCAACTGTCAATTACTTACGCGGGCCCTCGCCGCCGCCTTCACATACAAACATTTCGACAAGCCTTATCCGATTTAACCTTTTGAACTTTACCGCCTCCGTTAAGAATGCGACAACATGGCCAAACATACTGACCTTTTTATAACCATAAAAAAACTTTCACCGACTCTTGTCAATCTCGATATGCAATCACAAAAAGTCACTCTTGAATTTTTGATGTGGTTCATATGGCCGTGTGAGACTTTCTTGGAAATATAAACTATTTCAGCCTTTTCAGAAGCCTTTGAAGTAAATAAGTCTTGATGGAAATGGAATGGACAAATGGACCACCAAACGGAACGCATCGTCGTTCCCTTGTTACTCTATTAACTTGACACGCCCTTCCAAGGATCCGGGTAACCTTTCAAAATGGAAAGAGAACAACGTCCAACAAGATTACATGCCTATCATCGCGTTAGATCAGTTTTGTTACATCATCTTGAAATCTAAAGTGTATACATACTTGGTTCATTGTTTGTTCCCCAAAGCCGCCTTCCGTCAAAAAAGGGTCTGTCTATACATTCAGCCATTTATACAGGGTGAGTTATGAACACACCCTCCTGTCTCGGTAAATTCCACCTTGATCCAGAAAAACGTGAAAGAATCTCGGCTTTGTTTAGAGGCGAAAGTCCGGTCTAATTCCAACACTCGAGTGCGTGAAATCAAAAGGGCCTTTGTCCAAATAATATACTCCCAGTCTTCAAGTCTGGCTCGCAACAATGAAGAAATTGTCTCTTGGTTCATTCAAAGATTCCTTATTGAAAGCATTCAATATTTTGTAGAATTGTTGATTGAGACTTGTATACTGTTAGTTTTTGACACTTGGCTGGAATTTCACATTTCCTCCAGCATAATTTTATTTTTGATTCCATCCAACTGTACAGGAGATAAACCACGTCTGACCTTTTACTTATCCGTCAAAAAGCTTTCTGTTTCAACAGCAAAAGCGACACCTGCCAATGCGCTCATTTAATCTACAAACTAAAATTTCCTTTCATCGGCCTTGGAATATTATTTCAAGTATATTTTCTGCGTAATGTGTAAAAGGGAAGCGCTGTTATATTGTTACACAACTCTTTTGATTTACAGATTCACCGCCACCGACTCGTTTACACGGCTCATTAGATAAATGATTGTTTCTACGCGATACTTTGTGTCATAGCCATGTCATAATCTCTGTTCTATTGTCATTTTGAGGTTGTCGCATAACTTTGCCCACAACATCCTCCTCCCCACTTTATGAACTACCTTTCCAAATCCGTCACAATCCTCTCTCCTTTTGATACATAAAGTTTGACATGGAAAAGTGATTGTCGTTTCGTTCTCTTTCATCATTCTCGTCGGCGTCATCGCATAACTATTTTAAACATTTCGAAACGCTTCTTTACCTGGCTTCCGTCCTACTCATCATTATTGTCCTGGCAGCCTAATAAGACAAATACAAGAGCTCCTACTGCTGCGATAATGGCAAATTACCATTCGTAATAAGACTACTTTTATTTATTTGAGACCCTCCGGCTCTATCATACTTACTTTTACTTTCATAGATCCACTTGCAATTCAATCCCACCGACCGACAGTATTGCACCAATTCCTCAGGGAGTTTTTAATAATGACCGATCAATTTGACCGTTTCTCCCTACGTGAAACGAACGGACAGCTGTCAGATTCAATTCTTTTGCGTTTTGATTTTTCTTTAAAGTTGAACACATTAGGGTGTATAATGTTGGTAATGCCAGCCAATTTTGCATTGAGAAAGTTTCATTACTTTAAACTTGGATCAGTAAAACTTGAAACAGCCAAACAACTGCCGAAAGTTTGTGGCATCAGACTTTTGCAGATTTTTGTGTAGATGAAGCGGGAATTTCCCAGCCTTGTCCCAATAAAAATCGAGATCAACGTATATACATTTTTGCAACAATTCTCCATCCGGTGTTTTATCATGATGAACAAAGTTCATACTTTTGTGATAACCTCTTGAGTTTTGTAGATATGCAACATTTCTGCAAATCCAATGAGCCCATTTGTAAAATGACGGAACTTTGTTGGGCTTTTATGTTCATTGCTTATCAATCTGCTGCTACTACTGCTGGCTCCTGATTGCGAATTTGACCTCACTGACTTGTGGCAACTTGTCCAAGCTTACTGCCTGTCCTTTTTGGCACACATAATGTATTTACATGTGTGAGATCCAAACCAGATAATTAATTATAACCATTTCAACATTTCTGGGCAGGCATATATAATTTCTTGCCTCTGCAAAAGCATTCACGTCCGATGCTAATTTATGAAACTCAGCAACAATCATTTCAATCCGTCCTCGTCTCGTATACATGCTCTAAATATGGTATGACTGCCGCCTAGTACCCGAAGCTAAATAGTACATGTACTTGTCTCCATTTTTATGCGAAACATATCGGGAAATCTGGCGAATATATCCTGTGACGACTTGTCGACAAGTGTACACTGGAAGCCTACGATCCAAAATTCACACTGGCTGATTGACTGACTGACATGGGAACACAAGTCATGAGCATCTAGTTGAAATGGCATTTCTTCTTCAAGTCCTCGCTGACTCGCTACATTTCCTTATCCTTCAATGGCCTCTGGCGATCGATCACCAAAAGATAACCAAAGACCTTTGGGTGACCACAAGCAAAGGTTGCTGCAGCCGCTGACACCATTGTTGCCCATCGGCGACCTAAAGATAATCTGAAGGCTTGCTGAGATGCTTTAGTCATTTGCTGACCATTGGCTAAACAAGTTGATCCGTATTTGGTAACTTGGCGTGTAATTGCGGGCAAATATTTGCATAGGTTCTTCACATGTACATTGGCGCTGTTCACGCTGAGCGCTATCTTCGATTAGCGGTGGGGAGTGGAAGAGCATGCTGAGGATAAGCGCTTGCAGAATCCTCTTAAAGCGCACACACAAAATTAAAAGCGCGGCGCCCACCTTCTTGCCTTCATCAGCGTTTATGATCAAAGCGCCAAAAAATGTCCAGAGTGGTGGTGGCGGGGTGAAATTCACTTTAGAACCGTCAACATGAGCGATGCATGCATGCGCTTAAAGCTGCTAATTTAAAATCCATCTACCCATTAATTTGTGTGATTATCCCACCCCCAGGAATGGATATGAATATATGCGACCTTGACGGTATATGTTCTTGTAGCGTCTCCCGCCTTTGAAGTTGCGGAGGCCCTTTACGTGCCAAGCAGGCCGAGCCCAAGGCATGTTTCGGAGTGTAATTTGGAAGAATATTAAACCTTGTCATTACTGCATTCCGGTCCATAACAAGAGCATGTTAGGGCTTGGATAGCTACGGAATTTATATTGTAGCAGGTGGTTATGAGAGAATCGTTACCAGAGTGCTGAGGGTGCGTTTCAAAAAAAATCATAACCGATCATACCAGGCGGTACATTATTATTATTATTATTATTATCATCGAGGGAAAAAGCCCCTTTGCAGCACTATTTTAGAGTAGTAGAAAAAAACCATAAGAGGCAAAAGAATTTGTTTCAACATTTCTTATTTGTATCCATGAACAAGATTCTGTTGTCAGGCGACGTAAGCAGGTGAAGACGTACATAAAAGAAATTGACACGCGACAAATTCAATGTCTCTCCGCCATTATTCTCCTTTTCACCTGTCACCATTCTTCAATGGGACACGGGTCAATTAAAGTGGTCGTCGTCGACGTATGCGTTTAGTGTGTGGATCAACTCTCCCAAAGTTACCTACTTGACTGGGGAATAAATGACTTTTTGGCAGACGGATAACGATGAAAGTATGGAAATTGTCACTCAAGGAATTCCTAAGCGACATTAGCTATATCTTTCCCTACCAACTGCTCCATTCACACTCCTCCCCAACAAAAGCGTCCAACAGTAAAAGAGACAATTTATCGTCCCATTATTTTTACAATATCCCAATAATCTTCTTGTTTGGGGTGATGCATTTGTCTCTGTTCTGTGCATAACACGCCGAGCTTCTCAACTTCTTGTAAAGTAACTTCAGTGGGAGCATAGTTCTTAACAAGAACAGTTTTTAAATTTTTCGACCTTACTAACGTTTTAATACATGCGGAGAGTAAGTAGACAATCTATTGTCATCCAATTTAGCGTTGCCTGGTAGCATGATTTAAGTACGAACAGGTAAATTTTTCACGCCCATGTCCATTCCTCGAAAATCTTTAGAATCTGAGAGGTGTGCATGAGATGCCCATATAAAAGTAATTTACCTCGGAGGATCTTACAACAATCACTTAATAACTGCAGTTGATGGAACGTCGCCAAAAAATTCCAAATTACACCTCGTTTCACATGTCACAAAGGCTTCTGCAATGGAGTGAAATCGCCTGCGGAATCCACTGTAATTGAATTCTCCCTCAGCTTACGAGGTCATGTCAGCAGTTTAATTCATCCAGCCCAAATTCCGCCAACCAGCAAACCAGCGGTACATGAACGCGTGCGCGTGGCCCGCAATTAATCTCTTATGGATTTCCTTATAAATTTTTTCGATCCGTAAATATAATTAGATCCCTTTATAAAAGCTGCAGGTACACAAATATTCGTATGATGATTCCCGTTTTCCCTCTCCCCCAAAAAAGGAGTCGGTTCATTTTCGATTTATAGCATTCAATCGTATTATTAACAACATTAACCCCCTGCAATTTACCGTTTGCAAAAAGGTTCCATCGCATTAAAAATTATTATACGATCGAGCCATAACTCGACCAACTGTCTTTGCCTCCTTCTTCTAGGCCACAATGTGTTGAAATCTAAACTATATGACCTTAACATGCCGAATCTATTTTATCTACTTTGACGCCCACGCCGCATTCTGAATTCGATACATAATGACAGACTCTCGGTGTACATTTAACGACTTGAAGTAGTTTCTCTAATTGGAGATACAATCACGAGAGTTGGAATCATACATATTAACAATTTTCATTAGTTGATAATGTGAGAAGTTGCCAGAACGTGTTTGACAAGATCCTGCCATCAGCAAGTCTGACCAATACAACAGGATCACTATACCACACTCACTCACACTTTTGCCATTTACGTCCAAGTTATAATTGAACAGGAGTCTGTGTCGTCAATTTGTGCACTCATCAAACTGTTTTATGCTCAGAACACGTATTAAACGTGATTGGGCTTATACACATTTATGTTTCTCCGATTGTTGATTCATAGAGGAAACAGCTCATCCTCTCTCTGCCTCTGATTGCAGTGAAAAAGAATGCCCGTAAAGCATATTCGCGCCCTTGATTCTTATCTTGATGCTTTTGTGTGAAATCATCCGCACATTAATATGCACTATCATCTATCATCAGCTTATCCGCTCTGCTATGTTAATCCGTTGTTTGCAATTTTCGCAAGCTTTTTCTTTCTTACCTTACAAAGAGTGACGCCCGTTTCGAGACATTCCATAAATGTCTGAGCTGTGATTTTTAATTCGGGGTAGAGTCTGTTGAGCCAATCTGACAAGTCCTCTTTCATTGCCCACAAATATTCATCACAGGTTTTAAAGGGCCGGAAGTCGCGAAGCTGAAGAAGTTGGGGTCGAATCACTTCTTCGGACAAAATCAAACTTTCGTCCTCCATCCTGAGGCCAGATTCTGTTCCCATCATTTTTTTGGCAGTCTTTTTTCTCGCTATCTGCGTTAAATGTTGTTGTGTGTATGTTTCGCGTGTGGATGTAGTATTCCAGGACTGTGTCAAGTCATATTGCTTTCACTACGGCAGAAACACCTGTAAAGAGAAAAAAATAAAATTATTATTTTATATTCATAAGCATGAACCAGTAAATCTAGAAATTTCCCCCGCAAACTGAATAAATGGGAAAAGTATGAATACTTTTGCTTTTCAAAAAGGCTGCAATTACAGGTGGCTATTGAAGGAAACACAGAAAACGTGTTATTAAATATCAGGTTGGTTGGCAAAAAAACAGTGTAACAGTGGCGAGACCTTACTAGCAGATAATTGCAATGGTCTCAATCGTTTACTACTACGTGAAACCTATTAATTTGCGTTCTGATTTATAATCAAACGGTTAGATAAAAAGAACGCCTTTGACTGAGCACAAGTGTATTGTTTGTTTGCTGTCATGCTACGGGTGCTAGGTTGAAAAGTGCAGCGTCTGTCAGTATAGCAAAAGTTTCACTCAGTCAACCACCAATTACAATATTGAACACTTATCGTCCTCATAATCTTCCCGACAGTTTCCATCGCTCAAACAATAATTGTTTCCTTGTCCTAGGCACTTGGAAACGTGTTGATATGTGCATACATGCATAAATTTTGCACAAGAGAAAATACGCTAGCTGCATGCAGCATATTGATTTCTCTATTTTCGGCTTTATGCTTCCTCAATAACCTTGTACTGACTGTGAGAGCGGCAACGACGTAAACAAAGTCGATTACTGCTGCTAAAATGTTCATGTCAAGTAAGTCGGCGACGACGACGACACGTGTAATCGTTCATGTTGTTGTATTAATTTAGAAACTGCTGGACGTCTATTCGGCTATTGAAAGTGTAGCGGGAGCTGACAGGTAAGCTTTTAGCGTTTCGCTTATCGAAGCGTACATGTTTCCCTTCCCATGACCTTTATGCGGTATTCAGAAGCTTTCTTCAAAAGAGCGTTTTCACATGTTCCATAATCAGCATAGCTAATCAGCCTCGTCTCGATTTACACATACGTGAGACAGAATCAAGCCACGAAAAAAGTACCGGTAGTACACATGCAGTATATATGGACCCGGGCCTTGGCAAAGACGGGATTTTCAACTTTAACAAAGTTGTTTCAAGTGTAAAAAACATACGGTTAACCACATATTGACTACGGATACGTAACTTATATGCTATGAGCTAACAATTCACCCTGTTTGTGGTTGTGTTGGATTGAATCATTGACTGATTGAACTCGCAAACTAACCAAGTAAGATTCTCAGCGTAATAGCCAATCGTGCACGAGGAGTTTGCGAATTTGCAATTTAAAATTCTTCATCATACTGGTGAACATATACTAAACATGATTTTCCAAGACTCTCATAAAGCTGTCTTGTTCATGGGGAAGGATTCATCAGTGAGAAACTGCACTTCCCACTCGGATCACGACCTAAAAGCTAATCAAAGACATTTTGATATACACATTAACACGTTACCTATCTAAATTTCACCGTGAGGCCACCCACTTGGTCCCCATTTCATCCTACACATCCATCAGAGCCTCTAGGAGCCTCATGTGCAGATCATGTATATATATTTCACTTTCAATCAAGATTTTGGCAAAGATTCGGAACTTTTCATCATAAAATTATGGGACATGCAAGAGCTAAAGGCGGTAGCCGAGGGACAAGAATATATGATTTACTCTTGAAAATTCAATTTAAATTCAACTGAGAATTAAAGGTGATTTGCAAGGCGCGGTGACGGACATAAATCCCACGTAATACAATGGGTTTGCGAAAAACTTTTGCAAAATGTTATGAAACAGTCCAAATTCTTTAAATTAGACAAACCTAATGGCGTTCACGCCTTGGCTTATTATTTATTCTGTCTCTGTTGAAAGTGAGGACCAGTCATAATAACAAAAACGCCTTAAAGGGCTTTTACCGTTCTTCAAGGAGACGAGAGCCACCCAAACAAACACGTGAATTACCAAAATAAAAGGCGATGATACCTTCAAAGTGTCCAGCCATCGTATTGCATAACAAGAATTTTGCTACAGACTTCCTATTCTCTTGCTGAGAGGAGTGAATCGACAGTTTGATGAACAACTTTTTGTATCCAATTAATTGATAATGAGACGCAATCAGTTATGGATGATTTCCACATTTTGTTGTATTCTTCAAAATAGACCAGACTACAATTATTCATGCAAAATTTTCATCAAAGATGTATTTCGCAAGTGTGAATTAAAGGCGCTTCCCACCTACGCACACTGGTCACTTGAGGCGCACTAGAATCTTGAAAATTTGTTTTGTTCCTTGAACGCCATTTCGCGAGGTCGTCCCACGTCGAATCGCAAAGTAGTAGCAACACCGTCAAAATCTACTCGTATACGATTGCATTCGCTCGCCAATTTTCGCAAACTGTTGCATACAAATTGCCGTTAGCTTATGGCTTTTATGGGCGAAACCTCCATGACCCGACTGTGGTTATTGGGGTTGTGCACGCGAGAACAGAAAGCGGGATTGGTGCCTCTCGGACGTTGTGTGAATTACATATAGCCGCAAGGATGATACCAATTACACACATTTTTGTTTTTGGGGCTTTACAACCTCAAGTTTATGATGTCACTGTAGGCTAGAAGAGCTTAAAATGGAAAGCGGAAATGGCTTGAAGAAGATGTACTCAAAAGTCCTGAGATATTATGTCAATCCTCGGAGAGTGCAAAGCAAACACAGGAAATTTTTAACGGCCATTGATTTGTGAAACACTCAAGGATCATAAAACAAAGATAATTGTCGGTGGTAAGAAGAGATAATTTTGAAACATGTTTCTTAAGGGCGGTTCAAATAGCCGAATGCTATTAGAAGGTCATTAAATTTACGCAATCTTTTTGGTTCTTCCCGATTGTTGGCAATAAGACGCTCTTTACCACCTGACCTGAACCAATTGGCAAAGATGAGCCAGGTAATTCGAGCAAAGTTTCACCATTGATGACGGGGCATTCGTTTTTTTTTCTCGTTACATGGCTTTTTCAAGACGCAATGAACCAGATTAATTCGCACATTCAAGAGTGCAATCCCCCTAACGCACTTTACTTTTGCCAAATTTCCTCACGTCCCTCACTTTTTACACTCAGTCAGTCAGCACAGAGAGTTCCCAAAATTAGCGGTTGAGATTACCAAATAAATTCGCACAATTGTTCCAATACTGTGTATTCGATGAATACCACAGCGGCAACGGCACTTTGTTCACACACCACTTAATAAACCCAAAATATTGTTATTGCACCTGACTCACCTTTAAATCTCGCCCTATAGTGCGTGAGTATGGCAGTACTTGAATTGAAATCACACGTGTGTATCACCAACTCGTTAAGCGGCAATAAGGTTCGACCGTTTGGTTCCCACAAAAGTACTTCACTTTCACGATGATATTTTGATCGCCAGATCCAATGACGACTGACTACTGCTTCTCGTTATACAACAGCAAACGCTTCCGCCAGTGCCACAAAGTACCGACTAAACCGGAATCAGTGTTCTCAGTTGACTGAGAGCAATCAGCGCTGGAGATTCGGTTGAAGATCCTTGTAAGCCATTGCTTATCAAGTGTTTACGCCGTTTGAACAAATACTTTTTATCATCCCATGTATTCCGTCACATCCAGTCAACATCTCTTGATTACCTGGCCAACTTCAATAAATTCCCATATCTCAGCCATTAAAACGACAAAGAAGGCAAGGACATCCGTTTTACATGACGACATGAGCTATGTCAACTACAAATGTACTTGAATTAAACTTGAACTTGTATTGATTTCGCAATGTTTACAACATAACTAATCAAGCACCACATATTCAGCGGTTCCCACAATAATTATGCAGCTTTAGCTGCATTACAACTGCAGTATCAGTTTATCATGTCATGTGAAGCTCTTGAATTGGATATTCCTTGTACCCAGTAGCTGAGTCAGGATTCTACAAAAAACAAAGTAAATGCGTTGGTATATTATGTGTTGGTAACTTTGCTCTTGAACGGAGGCGGATTTCGCAATATATGTTAACAAATGATTTGTTTTTACGAACAACAGAAATGACGAAAACAAAAGCGCTTCAAAGACATTAAATGTGAGTTGAGTTGAGAGGAGAATGTGGCGAATATATATGGCAGGATCTTGACTGATCTCGACTGTATAAAATAATATAACACGACGCACATTTCGCCATCCTGACATTCAAGGGAATTAATCACGCGCTGCTGCAAGACAAAATGAAGCTTGTTGTCGTTCTCCCACGCGAAATTGCAGTACCGCAAAACCTTCATGCTCCTTCTCCACCGGTATTTTTCCTATGCGTTTTAGCCTCAAACCTCTGATTCCGCAATCACACACACAAACACTTCACCACCACCAGTTTGTAAAATAATGCTAAATTTTTACCTTCTTATATATATTGAACCTGGTTTCAAACACAATCAAAGTCTGAGAGCGGGAAAACCTTAATTATTATTGGATGTAATGAGAGTGTATATTTTTGCAATATATATTTTGCTACTATTGTGCTAGACATTGTGGTGGTGAGACTTTCGATTGTTTCCTCAAATTATGTCAATAGCCAATGTTACTTGCACAACCTGTAATTTGCACCGCTTTTTATCCCTCTTTTGCCTTTTCTTTCCTTTCAAATAATTCTACTTACCAACTTTTAGTTTAAACAAGACATATTTGCCAATTTGCAAAAACATTATTCTTTCATCTCTCGCTCATTCCTTGAATTCCTTCTGAAAAACTGAATAAAGCTCTCACAAAACTTGACACTGATCAGTATTTTCGCATGTGTCTGCTTCGAATCCTGTCAGTATAATAACAGTAGTCTTGTCTTGTCGACAGCAATTAAAGCCACACCTTCAACACCACCAGATCTTAAGCCTCTAATCAAGGTTTCTTGTTGCTGTTGTTACTACCACCTTGCGCGAATGATGATACATCATAAAATAGCAATCAAAGCAGCGTTGGTCATTCGACATTGCGAATTCGTCTTTTGTTCGTTCCAATGATCTCGTTTCGTTACGTCTTTTTCTTCGCATCATTTCCCAACCTCACCATCCGTGGTTTTGGTTTACGACCATGTATTTCAAAGAGTATCAAAGGTTAAATTGCTCTTGTCTTCTCATTCACAAGTTCTAGTTTGTCTACTGTGCGAAACCCACCTAGAACATGGGAGATACAAATATAAAAACTTTTTGTTGTTCCTTTTACTCATGTCGTTTGTGTTACTCAAAACTTTTTACATGCTTTTTATACCGGGAAACTATTCCCAAGACTGCCTGGCAGCAAATGGAATTTTTGGCCTATACGTTTTTGCCAAATTTCAAAGGCGAAAATATGCAGTCAGAGGTCAAGATCCTGTCGTCATTTTGGTCTTTGGGAAAGATGACAAAGACGAAGACGACAACAACAAGAAGACTGCATTGCTGTCAAAATATGTTTGTTTTGCCTTTGACTTTCTGCCTATGTGACCCCCACCTTGTCGCTGTCACGGAGAATGGACCGAAAAGAGTGGCAAAGCATATAAGGATTTTAATTATAATTTTCCGCTGGTGTCATCACTTCTCTCATCGCTTTGTCTTCTTCGTCTTTTCCTCACCCGGAGCAGCAAAACTGAAAGACCGAAACACTTCCGGTTCTTTCTCATACACTCGACAAGATCTCTCAAGTCGAATCTGACTATTGGCAGCCTTTACTACTGACACCACTCGTGCTTCAAAGCAATCTTAATTATCAACATATGATATTTCATTCCAACCAATGTATTGGAATGGAACGCTTCAGCGATACTCTTGGTTAAATTGCAAACTGGCTTTTTACAAACTGCGAACATAACATGGTCGTTTAGGGCAGGAAACGCTTTGCTGAACAAGCCAATATCAAAATGTCATGAGGATATTTGAATTGCAAACTGATGCGTGTGTTTATGTGAGAACGGATCAACCGGATTTGTATCATTGTATAAATTCAGAGGCTTTCATCGCCCGGAAACCAACCCTTTAATCATTTGCAATTGTATATAAAAATCATCTCCTTTTACTTTCCGTCTGGTAGCAAACGGTTCAACGGTCGTTGATTGTTAACGACCTTCGTGAGGCATATCAATGCGAGAAACGCTTAAGCGGCTGCTCAACCACCCTTTTCACCTTTGGCCACGATGAAAGCCACCGTTAATTTTTACATGAGAAGCGCACGCTTCATTACACTGATCACTTGATTCCAGCGGGACGCCATGTTTTTTAATTCCAACATGATGGCAAAGTGTCAGGAAAAACTTGAATCACCACCCATCATAAAGTAAGCGCATTAAATTCACAATTCACCTAAAGATGTGTGTATATAATACCTGAGCCACGGAGCTTTGGACGCTTCCCACAAAGTTCCTGACATTTAACAATTCAACCAAGTTGAAACGCTGTTTCGCCACCAGAATATAAAAGCGAAACTTGATTAATTTTTTTTGCAAAGAAATTCTGGAATAGATTTCTAACATGAGAAGAAAATGTTAACATTTTTTGCTGGTACAGGGTCCGTGACTAATTGACTTTTGGTGGAATTATTACTCGGCCAAAGTTGGCCTTTGGTGACAATCTTGCGTAAGCAGGATTTGCAAAGACACCATGGACAATAGCCTTGGTTTCGTTCAAAAGCATTCTTACACACAAAAGTAAGTATACACAGCCACACCTTTGACTTGAACAAGCAAAAGCAAGCAAACTTTTGCAGCTTATTGTAATAGCCAGAGCTGTGTATTGCAGTTCAAGAAAATAATCTTAACGACTTGTATAAAAATCCAGAGCTTCAAAAGTATTTAGATACTTTGAGGACCACACGGGCAAATGCGGCTCGTTTTGGAATGAGCTGATAAAAGCGCACCAAAGTCCGCAATTTATCCCGAGTCTTTGGGAAACTTTCTCTGGTCTTAAACTTGGAATTTTCAAGGCGTTGCGTTAGTTTCTTGTTGTATGTGTATAGTCGTCTAGCCGCTACCTTTGGGCCATTATCTAGCTGGCTTAAGAGCTGTAACAAGATTTCCTAAACCTTTCACTACTTACTGCAGCAGTACGTTGCTTTGGTGGGTTTCGTCTCGGGAATTTGTGTATAAAACTGACTGCCAAGGGGGCAAGAAGAAGAAGAAGAAACGTGCCATTTTGGCGTTTCCGCCGCTGCCGCTACTGCGTTAATATGTATGCATCGATCATGTAGGATATCAAAAGCCATGTTCGGCATGGAGGAAGGGAAGGATTAAACAGTTGCTTGTGTTGCTCCAAAGATTTATGGACTCGGCTTCAATCAGATCAAGTGAGCATATTCATTCATCATTAACTGAAACTCGAGCACTGTTTACGTCAGGACAAAAACACCCTTGTACAAATCACTAAACAAGCCATTGCCAAAGCTCCAAAGACTCCATAAGAGTCTCTTGAGAAACAAGACGACATCGACAAGTGTGCAGAGCATTATTTTGATCAAACTCTGACTGGCCTCCCGCCCATGATACTCCAATGTTCTTCTTCTTGATTTTTCAAGTAGACTTGTGTTTCTTCTTCAAGACACCAACTTTTTACCTGAGCATAAAGCCGACATGCCTAAGAAGCCTGTGACTGAGACGAGAAAGAAGAATCTCCATTTGGAACAAGATGTGCTTTTTGAGAAGACGCGTCTCCATCCATACATTTAGAATTCTGACCCAGCAACCTAATAAAGTGTCTATCGACCGATCCATCTTGTTCACCCTTTGCCTTAGCTGGAAAGAATAAAGCTTTGAATAATTTACAACCCTCCACCCCTGTGATAGCACTCTCGGCAACATTTTTATCTTATGAACCAAGTATCCTTATAAATGTGGGCATTCAGCCTATTTCAAGGTAAAGTCTCCTCCAGTGTCCTTTCATGCTTTGAGAATCTCATTTAACCTTCGGCATTGATATTCTCGGGAAGAGAAAGAAACAGACAGACAGATATATATATATTTCTTGTTTGTTGGGCAACATTTATTATAAGAGCAAGGAACAACAAACAAGAGTCGAGACGCTTATCTTGTTTGAAGATTCTTATTGGGTTTTTAAAAATATCTTTCCGAGAGCCACTTTTGACTTGGTATTTGTATCGGAATTATATAAATGGACAAATGGCGTGTCAGCTTACGAAAGAGAAATGAACTCAAGGCGACTACTTACTTTCCGTCCGATAGTAAACCAACCCAATTACATGAACCTCTGCAAGCCATTTATCTACTTGGAGGTGATAATGATTTTACGCATTATTTCAATTCCTCCTCGGACCCCTTTCTCACAGACTTGCTCTAAACGTCTAATGGCCCTCGACGGCAAGTAATGGAGGTGCAACCATCTAACGACCCTTTGAAACGTGATCGATTCTAGAATTACAAGACTGTGAGCATAGTCAAACCCGCATACGTCAAATGCCCTCATGTGAGAAAGTTTCTCCTTCTTCACTACTGAATTAGCTAGAAAACAAGCTTAAGATCCCGTATAATCACGAAACACTTTTTACACCCTTTCCTCCTCCTTGTTAGTGGAATCATTAGAATTTCTCTGATGACAAAGCAAAGCTTAACTGACTGTGTAGCTTGATGATGGGAATTGTCGCGCTGCTCGAATCAACAAGCCTTGAATTTTCAGGTACACAAACAACAAGCTTCAGGCTACAACAATCGATACTTGACGCAGTGAAATTCTTCAAGCTTTTTATGGATAAGATGTCAAATACCACGTGCTCGCAAGTACGTGGTTCGAGTAGAATGACAAAATTCGTTACATATTTTGTAGTAGCTATGTCTGAATTAAATAAAAGGGGGTTGCCTTCAAGACCTGGTTTCAAGGCAATGGTCCAAAATGGCGACAAGACTGTGTCAGATGTGTCGTTCCTTCAATAATATTTTTTGCATTAAAATTGTGCATGGCGTAATCAAGGACAAAGTTTTAAATTAGTTTCGCTGGATACACAGGTCAGAAGAAGGAGACGAAGAACGTGATCCAGCATATATTATTAGACCAAGTTTAACCAAGCGTGAATCGACGACCATCTTCATTAGAACCTTGTGGTATTAGCGCGGAACCAAAAAATAATGGAACACATATAAAATATGCATACAGTACACAAGTTTCAATCAAAAAGGGGAAACACATTATAATTGAATATTAGGCGGATATATATTATAGTTCAAGACCAAATGTAAGTCATGATGCTGCAATTTATGCAACTTCACGAACATCTGCAGCAGTGTACGGTCCACTTTTTTAATTATTAATCGACGAGGGAGATTTGCATTCATACAAGGAATATACGTGTTGGACTATCAAATAATTCGGATGTATCAAAAGAATGGCGAATAAATTAAACCTCTTGTTGTTGTTATTCTAAGGCTTGGCAACCAAAAGCTGGACTTTCCAAATGAGACAACGGAAAGTCATAAATGTGTCTTTAAAGACACCGTATTTGAGGGAACATGATCATGTTCTGTTAACTCGCTTTGTGTTCCAAAGAATGGCGGTGCGGTGGTGTAGACTGTGGGCCTGTTGCGAAAAGTTGCGGATTCAATGTGAAAAAATGCCGTACCGGTCATTTTCGTCCCACTTTATGCTTCAAAGAATCCGCATACATTTCA
>JAQGBJ010000473.1:0-40539 GCA_034698345.1 Sphaeridia pumilis | reverse complement strand
ATCACCTGGTTGACTATCAATCTTTGTCCACAAAACCTTGTGTTTTGCTTCATCAGTTGCGTTGTATTGCTGTAAAAATAAGGTACTATAGATTGCAATATGATTTCTACACATTCGTATTCGTATATATTGTCTTCAGTTTCTTACTTGCGCTGTTAGTCCGACTTCGTTGATCAACCCAGCAACGCTTTCCATAAGCGTACGCTCCGTAACAGGTTGAGGACGGACGACATTTTCAGGGAGCCGAAGGCCCCCCTTCCGTGGTCCATCCGCAGACATTATGGCAGGTCCTCTGGAGGACACACTTCGTCGATGGCTGTGAAGCTCTTTGCCAATTTCACACTACTTCGCTCATTTCACCATGTCGATTGCAAATCGAAGTTCACTTCCTCCTCTTCTAAAGACTTGTTACAATGTATTCGGAACAATAGGCAAGTACAAGGCTACTACTTAACACAAAATACAAGTTGGCAGTTTCTGAAACTAACTCGAAAAATCTAGCCTTCTTTATCTAAAAAGGATGTCGTCAAATCAATATGAGTATCGTATATATATATCTATCGCACCTAAACAACTCGTGTGTTAGTGCCCTAAAAACAATTGAAATCTCGGCACGTCAACTTCTAGCAAGTCTATATGTGTAACATTTGTACTTTTTTGTGTTTTAATTACAATTGAGAAGACCCTATGAATATCAATTATTATATAATAGCTACTACAATACAAGCAGTGTTTCTTGCTCGTCTCTCAGTGCACTCGAATTACAAACTAAAATGTGAACTTAAAGGTACAATTTCCAAATCCTAACAACCCAGGCAGGATTCCAAGTACACAGCAAGTCTGACTGATGTCAAAAAAGGTCACTCAATGACGAAAGAAAACAGGAACACAAACAATAAAAAATCAACTATTCAGTTATGCACCACGTTTGGAATTGACCCTTGTAACTCTCTACACGGTTATTGTCACTATTTCAACTTGAAATTATTCTACTTCCTTTTGTAGCAAAACCATCAGATTAGATAATATACTTGTCCCAGAAAAGAAAACTATGTTTCTACCGTATCCTGCTGGGGACTGCTAACGAGCTATGTACAAGTTTCTTAATTCTAAACGTTAAAGGTAACTAACTTCTATTGCTATTTCCTTGAAAGCAAGACTTGGGGCCCTTGGCAGTACTGATTAATGATGACAACGATTTAAAGTTAACCCAACATCACAGATGAAGTATATGTATTTAATGGTCAGAACCCAATTGCTGCATTATGTCAATGCATTTATGCAATCGTTGTTATGCACTACAATTCACTTTGTTCACTTTGCACTTGATAAAAACGCTTTTGGCCATGAAAAGTCAGCGTCGTCGAGGAGTGAGAGTGTTGTTGGTGGTGCAGGGGATTCTCAATGGATTCTCTGAATGGACAACTTCAAACTTAGTTCCAGCCAAGTCAAGTTAAAAACTATTCAGGAAAAATGTTGCTTGACGACACGAACAATGATGGAGGCAGGGAGAGGTTGCTCTTGACTTGAGAGGTTGCACACACGTTAAATGTCCATTAAAGTTGCAAGTTGCATCAAACCTTGTTTTCTTGTTGCTTCAAACTCGAGTCTAACTATTATTATGCATTTTAAATACGAAATTCAACGTCTTTTGCTATTGTGGAGAGACTACGCACATATATTCACAGCAAAATACACGTAAAAAGCCTTCAACTGACTGACTTGGTTCAAGGCAAAAAATCCTCTGCGCGTTAACATGGGAGCCATGTACGTCGTTCCTTGTTGTTGTTTTTGTTCAGGCTAGCTGTCATATGTAAGTATAGGGACGAGAGTATGCATGATAGCGAGAGCGGGACATAGCGTCCAATGTTTTCGTGGGGGCCAAACCAGCTGATCGAAGGAGTTTATGGGGACGACCGATGCTTTGCTTCCTGTGTTTGTTATACGTTATTTGGTGTAGTGAATATTAATATATGCTTCGGATGGCTTCTGCTCCTGTCATGTGTGTGTATACATGTTTAGATTCTTCTAGCCAAAAGTCCTAGTTTTAGCAAGGTCGATTAATTTCTGTAAATTGGGAGCCAATGCAAGAAAACATTATCAAGTACACGCGCCTAAATGCCCCATTGCTCATCGCTGACACAATCTCGAAAATAGCATCAGCAACAAGGAAGCAACGTTCTACGTTATGTGGACGCAGCAAAACTTACAACTTTAGAGCGAATGATGCAATAGATTTTAATATACGAACAGGGAAATAGGAGGATAAAAGGGGTAAACTGAGAACATCTTATGAAAGATATCCTTGGATTTCAAAGAGAAGAGGCGCGAATGCAAAACTTTTGTTTTGATGGGGCTTCCAAGGCAAAACGGCACAGGAGCGTCCGCTGCGTGTATATGTTATTGCCTCGTGGTAGTGTTAACAATAACAAATAAATCCTTTGTATGATAACAAAGATTATAATGTTAAACCGTTGTTATGTGTGAGTTGACATTCAGAATTGACAAAGTTTGATGGAAGAAGATACAACAGCCGATGCATTTGCTACCACAGGTCAAGAAAATAAACTCGACCACACGGGATGAAGTTCTCGCCACTATTTGTAAGTTGACAATGTCAATTCAATGTGCTTGTAAGATATTGGCGGTAGATCGAGTAGGAAGCGAAACAATGTTGATGGTCAAGGTTCTCGGTACGTAGGAATGTTTCTTAACTTAGACATTGATTGCCGATGTTTGTTTGGTTTGCTATTTCAGAAGTTCCTGAAAGCGACAAAGATTTCGACGTCGGTCACTAGTCGACATGCCTCTACAGGTCCGGATGCGAATATCCTGACGTTTCAGCAGCTGAAAGATGGAATTCTTGCAGAGCTTAATCACCATGAAGAGGTACTGTGAAAAGTGGAGAATGAAGGATAGACAACTGTAGATGTGGGTGTTGAATGCGAATGTGGTATGTTGTGTTCGTTGTAGACCGCTGGAGTACAATGGGAAAGATTTCCTTACCTGAATCAGACTTTACGAGGCCATCGTCCGGGCGAATTTACAGTGCTTACTGGTCCTACAGGATGTGGCAAAACGACGTTTTTGAGCGAATACTCACTGGATTTGTGTAGTCAGGGGGTGAGTCAATTACTATGGTGAGATATGTATGCAATGGTCGAAAGGGCACTTTCGTGATTGTGACATTTCGTTTTGCAGGTGAAGACACTATGGGGCAGCTTTGAGGTTCGTAATGTAAGACTGGCCAAAACGATGCTTACCCAGTTCGCACAGAAGAATTTGGAGAAGCATTTGAACGAATTCACGTACCATGCCGATGGGTTTACCAAATTACCCATGTATTTTATGAAATTTCATGGACCTGAGACGTTTTCTAAAGTTATGAAGGTTAGAATCCGGATAATCGTTGAGAAATACCTTTGAAAGGCGTGATCATGAATTTTTCATTCGTTACAGACAGTTGCACACGCGCATAAGAAGCTACAAATTGAACATGTTGTTATAGACAACCTGCAGTTTATGTTGGGCGTCTCTGGCAGTTCGGGCATGGACCGATTTTGGCAGCAAGACGTCGTCGTTTCTGATTTGCGCAAATTCGCCTCACAGTCTAATTGCCATGTGACTTTGGTAGTTCACCCTAGAAAGGTAAAGTAAAAGTGTGATGTTTTTAGAAACATGGATGAACCTTGGCATGTATTAATATGGATTGACTGGTGACAGGAACCTGGAGATACGGATCTAGCGATGAACTCGATCTTCGGAGGGGCGAGAGCTACCCAAGAAGCAGATAACGTGTTGATCATGCAAGATCGCCGGTTGAATTCTACAAAAGGAAGGAAGTACATACAAGTATGTAAAAATCGCTTCAGTGGAGATATCGGTATGTTCCCTTTGGAGTTCGATAAAGAGACTTTAAGCTTTGGTGTTCGTCGCCGGTTGAATACAAGAGACCATGTCAGTACAATGGACCAAGTACACGATGACGAGTTGTTTGAAGAAGATGATGACCAAGACGCTGTTTCTCGGATGGTCATATAGCTTCATTTGAAACCCAAACCTTGAATGAAACTTTAGTCTGATATATTTTTGTCATGCGACAACTAGATTTTGATTTTTCGCATGTTGTGTTCCTCAAAGCTACTTAAAAAGACAAGATTTTTTTTGTATGAGACTTTTATTGCTGTTAATAGTCACGGAAGATTTTAATAAACGAAAAGAACTGTATTAACAAAAAACGACACCTAACTGATTTAACTTATTTTCAAAGCACAGTATTATTATAACGAACGAAATATCACAACACAACCCGCAGTCATTGGCTAAAAACCTACAAACTAGAAATCATTCCACACATACGAATACGTGTCTTGCCATTCTGGCAGAGAATCTGCTAACATAGCACATAAGCGTCCAACTAGCGGAATTTTGCTGGACATTACTACAAGGCTACCGATAATCCTATGTTTCGTAAACTTGTCGTAGAACGGCGACCTGATTAAGTAGTATAAAAGCGACATGGTACGCCTCGAAAGTTCTTGTTTCTGCTCTGGCCTCAATTTTTGGGTCCACTGTTTGTGCATTTGAAGACTTGTGATGTCCAGCGCTAAACTTATCAACCACGGTTTCCACGATTTTGAGCCCCATACAGCCATTCCAGCCAGGTGTGACAATGGTCGCATGATGTGAAGAACCTATCGACATACGGAAGTCCATTGTAGATTTGATTGATTCATTCTTTGCAAAATCACCCTCGAATCACAATACTTACCTCAGCAGTGAATCTCACCGACGGAATATCTTTGGGGAAAACTGCCAAACGTGGCAAATCTGGCAACTTCCAGTTTCGCATGGAAATCGGCGGAGCTGTTGAGTATACAATTGTATCTTTAACAAGCAGAATTCCATTGTGGCCACGTTGATTGATAGTCGCCTATCCACCACTCACCCGCTTGTATTTTCCGAACAACTCTTCCTGAGTGTTTCAGTACAAACACCATATTTGGCTGACTCACGCCATTAACTTGAGTTTGACCCTTCGGACGCTGATGCGAAGCAAACGAAGCTCCAGGTATCACTCCAACTTTATAGTAAAATAGCAAGGCAGCACGAAGACCAGCCCTAAAGAAAACATAAGCAATTAAAATCAATTCATGTAAGTTTGCAGGCAGTTTTACTACTACAACCAACATTGTGACTTACTTAACGGACTGGACCACAAGTATCACTATCCAACGACCAAGTTCGCCCCACAAAGCCCTAGCGCTGACTTCTAGCAAAACTTCAAAGTATTCAATGATGGTCAGAGCATTCTGAATCCTGATGATACTTCTCACTCTCGGGCTCTCTTTATGGTCTTCATGATTCGCAATGATTTGAACATTCTGATGCTTGGAAATCAAGACGGTATGCCAATGGCTGAGCAACCTTGATGAACAGTAAAGAAGTTCCGGAAGAATATTTGAATGCTTCAGTTGGCCATGGGATAAGTAGGAAAGCGCTTTGAGTATTGATTCGAAATCAGTCGCCTTTCCAGGGTTTGAGCAAATCCATGTTTCGTATTCTCGTCTCGCTCTCAGCACTTTGTTAGCAGCGGTTTTGATGACCAACGGTAGTTCAGACATTGCAAAATCTGAAGCCTCACCTAGACAGAAATTAAAATTAAAATCAATTAACCCCAACTCTTTACGTAAATCATGTATGGATACAATATTCTGAAACTGAAGCTTACCACTTTCAAAGTTTGAACAAACAGGATTTCATTTCAAGTTCTTAGAAAAAGAAGCACGTGTGTTTAATACACTTACATGCAACAAGAATTATCTTCAATTTTATCTAAAGTTCACAAATAAAAACGCCAAATGCTCAAGTTCACAACAACATCGCCGGTTTGATCACACGATTCACACACATTCAAGTTTTTGTTTTGATTCTCAACGCTTGGCAATACAAGCTTTAGGCCGGTTTGTATGCAGGCTGGACACAGGCGCCAAAGGCAGGCTTTTACAGCAGAAACACAGGCTCATCTTCAAGAGTCCAAGTCCAAGGCTATGCTTAAGCATAGTGAGGCACATTGTAAACCAGGTTTGCATTTGTCCACCGTAACAAAGCATAGGCGAGGGCACATTGCAAACCGAGCATCTTTAACATTGTGGACAAATGCAAACCACGGTTTGCATTTGGGCTCATTGCAGAGCATACGGTGAGGGCACATTGCAAACCAATGCTAATCTCCTATGGCACCAATGCAAACCAGGTTTACATTTGTTCCCAATGCGAGTTGAATGCAGGTGGCAAGTGCTGTCGAATTCAGGGCTCTGGACAACATGTACGTGTAATACTAAAGACTTGGTGTAAACGTTGGCTATTGCATGACGTTCGAAGAAATGAGACTCAATGAAATGTGACATATTCCAGGTAGCAAATTTAGCTGGAATCAGTGAGACAGACACTTGAATTGATTGAGGTCAATATAATTTATCCAGGTACATAAAATACTTTTAGCATCTTTGGTCACTACAATTCTATTTTCTTGAGACTAGGAAGGTATGATTTTGCAAGATCTAGTAAGCTGCCGTCACTGCCGACTCTAAGCTGAATTGTGTCTTCGGCCGCAACGAGTCGTACTGTAGATTTGGGTTTTAGCAGATCGTGTTCATGAGCTAAGGCTAGTTGATTGACTACTCGACGCTCAACTTCATGTTTGATGGATCTTGCACCGTAATGGACGTTGTAGCCCCTGGTCAGTAGCTCGATTACTTCATTGTCCCACTGAAAATATAACGAGAAATTAGTGTTTATGTTCAAAATGATGGTAGGCAAGAAGGAAGCACCTGTAAAGCAAAATATGCTGTATCTACCTGTAATGTGACTGTATGGTTATCCAATGCTTTCTTCGCCCAAAACTGTAGTTCTTTCACCACAAGCTGTGAGAGCTCTGATTTCGAGAACGGGAGAAAGTACACAATTTCGTTGATTCGCCCCAAGAACTCATCTCGCTTAAAATGAGCTTTGAGTCTTTTGCGGACAACGTTTTCTTTGAACTTGTTGGAGAGCCTAATTTCCTCGTTAATTTGGGTATCTCCTTGCTTGTCTAAAACCAGAAAACAGGGTTATGAAAAAGTGAAAGTTTATACAGAATCTGAATGGCATAAGGGATATTTTGGTTACCTTCAACTTTGCGGCGCTCTTTGGCGATTTTCTCAGCTTCTAACCGCAGTTCCAGGCCATGTGAGGCTATTTCTTCACTAGCTAGATTCGACGTCATTACGAATATTGCATCTTTGCATTCTACTGTCTTGCCTTTCCCATCAGTTATTCGACCCTGTGGGATAAGAACCAAATCCAAGTGGAGTTTTAAGAAAAATTTCAAAACTGGAACAAGGATTGCCAAAGTTTACCTCATCAAAAAGTTGTAGTAGAACCGTGAGTACATCTGGGTGAGCCTTTTCAACTTCATCAAACAGCACAATAGCATTGGGGCATTTTTCCAGCTGAGCTGTTAGTTGCCCTCCTTCCTCATGTCCAACATAGCCTGGTGGAGATCCAATAAATTTCGCAACCTGCAAAATGCAACTTCAGTAATCACGTTTCGAACGTTAGTAACAAATAAATCTTGAAAACTTACAGAATGCTTTTCTTGATACTCGGACATGTCGATACGTATGAATGAGTTCTTTTTTCCACGATTAAGGTATGCCGCCACCTGTTTAGCTAACTCAGTTTTACCAATTCCCGAGGATCCAAGGAACAGAAATACGAGAGGGTGCGAATCATCGATCCATCCGTTTTCTTTTCGTCGTATCGCTGAATAGTTGTTCAAAATACAATTATGTAAACTGGTGTAAACCACTGTAGGCAAAACAGTCGTTCAAGTGTCTTACTTGCAGCAACGGTAGCAATCGCTGTTTCCTGGCCAACAATGTGCTCTTTCAACCTTTTCTCTAAGGGGTATTTCCTCCGCTCTTCAGCTTCTCGCGACTGTTTGGTTCTTTTGAACTAGAAACATTCGAAATTTTAGAATAACCTTACTGGAGTTGCTCATCAAGAAAAATGATCAGATTCATACCTTGGTATCGGCATGTGATATGAGACTTCGCATTTGATCATCCCTGCAATAGTTTAGAGGTGTATGACCAACTTCATTCGCTATCGTTGGATCCGCTCCTGCCTCTAGGAGGACTTTTACAGTGGAATGGAAGCTCATCACGGCTGCATAATGTAAGGCAGTAAAACCCTTGTAGTTTGATCTCATACTCAGTCGACTACAAAACTCTTCCTCTCGCTGCAATTGCGCTGCGGGAAACAAACAAAAAAATCCAAGTTTAGATTCAATGCAACATAAAATAGCAATAACCGAAACAGAAATCTATTTACCTTCTAATGAGTGGATGTTCAAGGCTTGCATAGTTTTAGGATCGCTTCCATATTCGTCTTGAGCGTCGACATCCGCTCCAGCCTCCAGAAGCACACGCACAACCTTGGCATTCCCATGTACAGCAGCAACTAGAATTCCGATAAAGTTGATCGAATGAAAACATCAGGTATTCTACAAAAAACAATCAAACGCCTTACCATGCAGGGCAGTCCAACCAAGCGGATGTCTGGCGTTAGGATCCATACCTTCATTGATCATTCTTTTGACCTCATCAGCTCTATCTAGCCTTGCAGCATACATGAAGTGGTTCAATCTGATATCTGAAACATAAAGTCCATGTATTAATAAAATTCACCCATCTAAATCACAGATATCTGATTTTTGGTTCAATACCAGTAGGCGAGTCCGGTGGACCTCCGTCAAACGGGTCTCCTCCATGACCCATGATTCTACCGAACTCTCTGAAAAGCGCATCTGCTTCCCGGAAATCGTCACCATTGCCCCAAGTTCTAACGAAAGTGAAACCAGCTAGGAACTTCGTAGACGTCGGTATCGTAGTCCAACCGCTATATGCTACGTTTTGGAAATTTTTGAATGAGAATCGATTCCAATGGTGTGACCATTGTTGATAAACATTGTAGAATCGCCGATTTTGATAAAGCTTTAAAAGCTTCCAAACTTGAAAACCGAATCGATGCATTTTTCTGGTGATGATGAATTACAGCTTACTGAAAAACTTCATGTTAGAAACAACTTCAAACAGAAAACTTCACTAAGATTATAAATTCGCTGAAATGATTTCTTCACTGTGTGTAATGGAAAAAGAGCTAAAATTACGATAGATCGAGAAACTTCTTAAATATTGCGTCACATATGAATAAGGCTTTTGCACGGACCAAAACAGGAAGCATGAATTTCGCGGTCTGTAAAACAGAATACTCTATGGCTTATTCCTTACGTTTTTGTTTCAGCCCATTCATGACATGTAGCCTCGTTTGCAACGATTAACTTTTAATGTTGAGTGTTGATTATCCTGCATGTAGAAACAAATATTAAAAGGAGAAAGTTTTACGTTTATTTACCATTTGATGCCCAAACTTGGCTTTTCGATTGCATGAAATTCAGTATATATCACAGATTTAAAAAGCTGAGTGTCTGCATTTCCTAGTACAGAGTATACAGAGTCTATTTCTACATTTCCTGTCTTCGCTTCTTTCTGAAACCGCTTGTATGCTTCATATAATTGTTGTGCGACTTCTCTACTGCTTCCAACTTCTTCTTCACCGTCACGTGCTTGAGCTCCTCCGTTCAAGCAACCTGAAAACAAAGTAATGTCAACCAAATGGACATATTTATGATAAGCCAAATAGCTCTCAAATTTACCTGTTGGACAAGCCATGAGCTCAATGTAATGTGGAATGTTCAATCGGCTTTTCAGCTTTAGCTTTTGCACAAGAGTTTGGATGTTGCGAAAACCCGTTGCAACACTAAACTTTAGATTTTTCCCTTTCACAGGTAAGGTCGCCTCGAAGATGTCTGGATTCCTGCGATCAACACAAAAAATATATAGTGAGCGTTTTTTAAACGTCAATTAAGATCATTTGATGACATACCTTCCTTGTTTCCACTCGGGCATCTGTTGATCCATAGCATTGGCAGTTGCAATGTGGCGATACATGTGGTACGCGAAACCTCCGGAACCGGAGTCCTGATGAGTTCGAAGAGCTTCCTGAGGCTGAACGTCTCCACAAAGGCACGAAACCATATTATCCAAAGGCAATGGGTCAAAGTCAAGAATCGTTTTTCCAAGCGTTTGCAAAAGATTTTCGATTTCAACCGGAGTAACAACCGTATCAACTTCTTTGCAAGCATAATCCTGGATGGTAAAATCAAGTCTCGAAGCTTCCAGCTTGCGGTCAAAACAAGGCATAAGGGTAACGTGATAGATTTGATCGGGTGTCTTTTGAAGACGAGGACCGTAGACTAGTTTCAAGAGAGATCCCATTATTTGCTGCGGTGTCTTGACTCGGCTGATGTTCTTGATCGCATACGGATGTAGCTTTTCGGCATAACAGACCCAGCCTGTAAATTCCCCATTGCAGTTATCGATATTCAAAAAAGGCGGAAGCCCTAACAATATCATACCTGGACAAAGCCCACTGACGACGGGTAGCACAGTAGGATCAGATTCTGCCAACCTAACTTTTTCTTCAAACTCACGAGCGGATTCAATCAAACTTATTTCTTCTGCCACAAATGTAGTGGTGACTTTATCTGCTCCAAGTGACTTAAAGAAACCTGCAAATGACATTATGAATGGAAACCCACATCAGTTAATGTTGCGTACAACCAAACTTCGAAAAATCCAAAACATTACTTACCGACAAGCCTCTCAGCCATTTCTTGGGGTTCAAGTTTGAACCTTTTGGCGAGTGACAAGACCGGTTGAATGCTCAAGGTAACAACTGCCAAAAACTCATTGTCTACACCGTTCGTTGCCTAAAGAAAAAGGAAATCGTCGATTACAAATGCCTTAATTATCTCAACTTCAACCAAGGTCGACCAGAATCCCAAACTTACTTTTTGATCCTTGTTATACTCCAGTTTTCGGATCATCTCATCAGGACTTTGTTGGGAAATGAGTATGCTTTCAGCTGAAGTAATACACCCACTACATGCCAGACAGTCTGTTAAGTTGATTTGAACTTTTTGTGGGACAGCTACCGGATTCTGAAAAAAATCAACCATTACCATCACCTGTTCATTCAGTAACTGTCAAATATACTTTTGGTTCATCAACGTACCCCTAACAAATCTGTGTCGTCAAGTTCAATTCTGACCTTCCCACGTCTGTCGGAAGATTGCTCAGTCGCTGAGGGTAGCCTTGACTTTACTGGAAGAGCCGGAATAATGCATTCCTGAAATCAACAATCAACATTAGCTTCAATCAACATTCACATTCAAGAAATCTTCTTTTAGTGAACTTTCTTCCTTACCTGACTCGGAGCAATGAAGTCATCAACTTCAGTTATCTTCAAAATACTGCTAAAACCCGAAGCAGACATGATTACCGTCAATTGTTCAAAATTTCATAATTCCTAGTAAATTAATGTTTGATTGTTTAGCTGTCAAGTTTCTAAAAGTTCAATTCAGTTTTCTCTTCCAGTCTCGTGAGGAAGAAGATCACATGTGCGGACAAGGGGGAAATTTCCTTGCCGACTCGCATCATCAATTCTGTAAACAAACTTCATCCCCCAAACGTTTCCAAGCTTTCCCCTGTTAATCCTTTGATTTTAAATGGCAATCAGCAATGGAATTATTATAAGTCATCGTACAACTGTTTTAACTGACGATAGTATTTATTCATTATTTCATAACCTCGAATGACATAATAGAAACTGTATCACTGCAAGCATTCGCATTGGAACCATTGGACTGACGGGCTTTGGCCCATTGCGTGCTTCGGACTTGGCCATGGGGCGATTCAAGGTTAGGTGACATATTCGCCGTTTCAAAAGCCATTGGCACTTTTATTGTTGGCCAGCTATGAGTTTGATCTAACGATCGGAAATGGCGAGTCGGGAGTAGCTAGCATCAAGAGGAAGTAGATTCAGCAACCAGCATAGCCACTTGTATTTTTGTGGCATTAACCAGTTGAAGTAGGCTTCTGGCCATGGCAATGGCGTCACGGCATCACGTTACTCAAATTGTCATTTTGCACTCTGACACCGCTTAGTTCAAGTTGGATTCACAACATCACGACTAAAGTAGCAGACTGACAGCAGTGCTATTGGAGCGGGTGGATGGTGGACATAATCGTTTGGCGTCCTCCGAGAACGGAGATGGGTCCCAAGTCGTCCGGTTTTTGAAATTGTTTACCTGTGACAAATCTATCTATATTACGAGTTATGGTGTTTAAAATTGTCCGAAATGAACTTTTTCGATAACTTTCCCCTTTCAAGTGCCTCTTCTGGCAGCCGGTGGCGGCTAAGAGATACTCACTTAAGTTGTATTCTTCTAATTTGCTATCTCAGTGTTTGCAAGTGTCTGCCACGGCCTGAAGCTGTTCAGGTAAGTCAAATTTGTTCTTGGTTAAAACAAAACCTATTAGTAGCTAATGCTTTTGGTTTTGGTTTAGGCTCAAGTCTTTGGAGGCTTCGACGGGTCAAGCTGGGACTTGTCTCAAGATTTATTGATCTCTGTGCCAAATTTCGAAGGTATTTTTTTCAATTGTACCAAACGGAGAAAATAAATTTGCGGATTACTAATGCTTTCATAAAATCTTTCACTTTTGCAGGCACCAGTAAAGAAATAGCTAGTTTAAAATTCAAGACTTCCTGGCGAAGTCGTCGTGATGTTTCTGCAGATGAACTGTATCCACATGGTCAAGTTCTGGAGCTTCGTAGGCCTTCTAGCTCGCCGTTATCAATTAGGCTTCAAAGAAGATTTTTAGTTGACCCAAGTTTCACGTAAGTTATAATTCAAGAACATTTTTTCTGAAAATTTCCCCATGTTGTGTTTCTGTTCCTTTAATTTTTTCCATTCCTGTAGCCTTCATTCACCTGACGAAGAGGACGCTGAACATGACAATTCAGAACACATTGTTTATTCCGGCAAAGTCCATGAAATGACGGGCTCAGAACGAGAAATCGGATCGGCTGCCTTGTCAATCTGCGGAGACTCTGGAGGCCTCTGTGGACTTCTGATGTTGGAAAACGAGCACTTGCTGATTCAACCTCATCCTCAGCAATTGCAGGCTTCTGAGGTGGATTCAGTGGAAATTGACCATATTCACGTCCTGGCCACTTTGAACGCATCGGAGCTGGAGTCTTCGCTCGTTAATGACGGTAATTGTTTTTTGTTATCTCACACAGCATTATAGCCATTGAGTCATTGGTCTAGGAAGTAAATTTTGCAAAAACACAATAGACGTGTCCTCGGTTGTATTTTAGGGTTGCATCAAAATTTTAGGGAAATGTCGAGGCCGAGAGCGTTTTATAGATTTTAATTGCAGCTGTACATGCAATGGTGGAATATCGAGTTGGTCACCAAAAGATCAGTAGTAACCACGTTTAGCATGTAAAGTCTGACAGACATGTGTCCATGGTCTTGCCATTGCTGTGGGCTTCCGAGAGCTTTGTTATTGTAACGATGAGCGGAAGTCGCTTTTGGCTCGCAATCACGGGACAATGGCCATTGGTACACCGTGAAATGCAGGTTTTTTTGCATCGAAATGTATAGAAAGAATTAAAAGGCATTATATAAGCTGGTCATGCTGATTCAAACTTAAGAATGGCAATCAAGTTTACTATTACGTACAAAGCGGGTCGTGAGTTATTTGAAGTTGAAGCAGACGAGTAAAGGACGAAAGGTCGTTCATATCAAACGCAGGCTTTTTGTAGTTTGTCGTCAGGAATGAAACAAGATTTTAAATTACTACCTTGCAATTAGGCAATAGTTCAAAGTTGAAATTTATTTGCACGCAGAACTACGAGTTCCGGCAGCCAAATTAGCAGCCGCTACCGATGACAGAATTCGACAAAAAGACACACCACAACGTCCGCCTCGAAGACGGCCTACGCTGCTGGTACCATTGGAGCCGGATTTTTCTGACGAGAGCAAGCCGTCCTTACGGATGGAACCGCCGAAAAACTCGAGGCCTTTGCCGCTTTCAGTAAAAAGTAGTAAAAATGCTCGAGGCGATGTCAAGAAGAAAGTTATTGAAATTGCTGTTTTTACTGACCAAGACCTGTATGAAAAGATGAAAAAGAGATTTCCTAAAGACACGGTTCAAAAAATGAAGGATTATGTCGTCACAATGATCAACACGGTATGAGTTCAAAATTGGCCAATTTATAATTGGGAGCTCAGCGATCACCTGTTCACCAAAAAAATACGTTAATTGCAGATGGATTTGCTCTACCAGCATAAATCGTTGGGCGTGCCCATCGAGTTCAGTCTGGTACATCTGGAAATAATGAAAAAATATCCTGCAAAGCTCAACAAAAATGGAGGAAAGGCAATGGCTTACTTGTCGTCCTTTTGCGACTATGCTGGCGAAAAGAACGTCAACGGAGAAATGTGGGACCATGCGCTCATGTTGACGGGAATGGACCTTCGGGAGGATGGAACGACTTCGACGGCAGGTACCATATAGAAATTCATTTTTGAACCAGACTTTTTGGTCGACCCGAGCAAATACTCAATAATGTTCAGTAGGACTTGCGTGGGCGGGAACAATGTGCTATCGCTACTACAGTTGCTCGATTAGCGAAGGCAACTCTTTTGGCACTGCTTACATCATAACTCACGAAATTGGACACAGTCTTGGAATGGAGCACGACGGGATGGGGGTAAGCAAAACTTGTGATCGGGACAAATTCTTGATGTCACCTACAACTGGACCTGGGAAAGTGGAATGGTCGTCGTGTTCCAAGCAGAATCTTGAAGAGTTCCTCAAGTACGGAAGTGCAGAACTTCGCAAGTCGAGCAGACCGCATGTTCCAGAATGTCTGAACGAGTCGAAACGAAGTTCTCATAGCAAGATTGACGTTGCTGCTGATACAAATAATTTGCCGGGCAAACGTTATGATGCCTCACAGCAATGCGTTTTGGCTATGGGTAGCAGATTCAAGCCAGTTTTGAGGAAGACGGAACCGCCCTTTGATGTAAGCGATAAAATTATTTTTCTAGTAGGTAATTGGTATTTTGAGATGATAAATTAAAGTGATAATTTAATATTTTTTCAGAATGTTTGCTGGATGCTGTATTGTGGAAACGGAACTCATGCGATCTCTACTCATCCTGCCCTAGAAGGGACCAAATGCGACGATTCAAAAGTAACAGTCATTTTTATTCTGAACCGGAAGTAGTAGAAGATTGTCTGATTTTAGTAATTTTTTAACAAATACAAACAAATACAAATAGTAATTTTTGTGTTTCAGCATTGCCGGTCAGGAAAATGTGTTAAAGCTTAATTTGGCGATCGGTGGATTTCGGCGAACCGGTGAAACTTGCGTGGCACCTGTAAATTTTAGAATTATAATTTTTTGAATGTATCGAGCTTGAAAAGGCCTTGAGGGTCATAAATGTTCAATGTGATTGAATGTGTACAAAATAATAAAAACTGTAACCGATGAACTGAAATAGCCATAAATACATTGTGATTTTTCGCCTCTTTTCCCCCTTTTACTGAATGTCCCTCAAGGGAAACTATGGCCATGACACAAAAATATCATAAGAGAAAGTTTGAATTTTCCTTGGATCCTTCCAAGATGAAAAAATTCTTTCCAGTCTTTACTTTGCCTCCTACCTTGCAAATACATATTTTGTGATTGCTCCATGTGTTAAAATTCGACATGTACCTCAGAGCATTTGTAAGTTAGATATTATAGTTACATTTAATTTTTATTCCTGTACGCAAAATTTCCTGAGTTTTCACTGATCTATAGGTATTACTGGCGTTGCTGGTGATGAGCGAATTTCAAAATTCAGCAACTGTTCCGTTGGAGGGCATTGAGGTGACCAACATGAAAAATTAAATACCGGATTTTTTAACTGTTTTACTAATGGTCCTTATTATTTTTCAGGAATTGAGAAAGCCGTCAGAGGATGACAACAGAAGGTGGTACACTGGAAAAATATTCGGCGACGTGGGAGCTGTGACTCCAATCGGTCCAATGGCCAAAATGTGGTTCCCATATCCGTTTTACGGCTACTTTGGTGGCAAATATTACGTGTATTGACAGCCTGCAAGAGCATCAAACGTGAAAGATTTTTGGGATAAAGAAACTAGACAAAATCGATTATTCTTTTTGTAGTAATGTTCTTTATATTCATATTCCATAATAATCATTGCACTTTACAACAACGTTCGACAAAATGACAGAGACGAGACACAGTACGGCAGTACCTATTGCATATATCAGTAACAGAGGTACAATCAAGTTGCCTGAATTGAACAACATGTAAGCATTAGTGTGATATCACCGTGTAAATACATAGTCTACAATACAGCTATTTTTCTAAAAGCTTGTTACAAAAGTGATTTGATTATACGACATTCAGTTCAGAAGGTTTACCCTACTTACTGCGCTCCTACCTATTTTCGCTACAACATTTGGTCCTCAGTCTTGAAAACAAGTTGAAATTTTTTCGAACGTAAAAAGGATATTATTTAGAAGTTGTTACGTAGAATGAGACACTATAATTGAGATCAAAATGGTAACAGAGATGCTGGTGCAGTTATCCAAGCTAGAAAAAGTCTATGAATCTTGATATAGGCTCTCCAGATCAATCGTATGTTATGGCAGCCTGGGAGGCTCTAAGTTAAAGACAATAGATGATGTTAATGATGTATTCATTAGCAGCGTGTGTCTTAAGCCCAACTGCTTTTTAAAATGTATGTGCATTTCTGCAAATTCCACATCCAAGTGCGAATTCTTCCCCAGTTGGTGGATGAAACACGTGTAGAGGACATTCGTCCCCTTCGAGTTGAACTGCTCGTGGACCTGGAGACGAAATTTGGATTAAATTTTCGCCTTTATAAAATTTGGGAAGTAAATGAAAAAAAATTACTCACCTGCTGGACAACTGGGAAGTTGACTCTTGGGAAGAGCTGTAATTCGCTGAAAGTCATCATGGCATCCGTTGCAGAAATGAGTTGTTCCAAAACAGAAAAAGACGGCAACGGAGCAACAGTATCGGCATTTGTATTCCAGATAATCGGTTCCATGTCTTGGGCATAGCTGCGCTTGGGAAACGTCGCTGCAGCCACCGCAAACGAGCTCGCTTGGATCGAATTCAAGTTGGATTTCCACATCACATCTGGCTTCACCTCCAAAATACGCCTGGAACAACATGAATGATAAAAAGGCTTAACAATGTCCACTAGTTAGTAGCATTCAGATCGAATATTTTTAAATTACCTTTTTGCACTTGTAGCAAACGTAGTAAGCGTAGCGATCCATGGCGAAGCCAGCAGGATTATTGTAATATTTGCCACCGACAGATGTGATAGCTTCGCAATTATGTAAGCCTTCATACTCTAATCTCATCAAGCTTTTGCGCTGGACATCTTGATACAGTTCTCGAATCGGTGACAGAATATCCTCGACAAGGGGATGGTTGATATCCGCCTGAAGATCAATTAATCTTGTTAGTTTCACCATTAATTATATAACTTTCAAATCTTTTTGATTGCATTTTCACCTTGCAAATAGGACAGTAGCTGAAGGAAAAGGTGATTCGTGGCCCTGCCCATTTTCGTTCCAGGACAGCGCGGCAACAATGGAAATGGTAAACATGGCCGCAAAGGAGCTAAAAATATTCAATGGTTTTAAGTAACATTTAAAGTACAAATTTTTAAATTTGTTTAGCTAAAAATTCACCTGAATTGCTGGTGCAGAAGCCAAGGGGTCCGTGAAGCAAATCATGCACATGTCTTCGCTATCCTGTTTCAGTATGGTTCCAAGCTTATCAGAGCAACCTTGTTGCAAACATGGCAGGCACTTCATTTCATTTCGAACACCGCCACAAACATGGCCGCAGTCGAGAATTCTTTCGCATGCTGTATTGGCGTATTCCTGACATTCAGGTTCAGAGCAAACGTTTCCTAGGGCAAGCGGTCCGGTGTTACTGACTTTGTTGCAGAAGCGGCACTTGCCAACCGTTGCAACTGCTGACAAGGATTCTGAGAACGCTTTGGGTATTTCGTTTCTAAATTCCACCAATGCCTGCAAAAATCGATGATAATTTTTTTCAGAAAAATCGGTTTAAACTGCTATCATTATTGGAGTTTCCCTTACTTTCAATGTTGAAGAATCGGCGAGCGCCATTAGCCAAAAAAGCTTGATGCGGCCACAACCTTCATGGAGATCTACTCGGATCGACTCTTCTTCTTCCTTACAAACCTAAAATATTTCAAAAATGGATATTTATTTCCACCTTTAACTTCCTATAACACTTTCAATATTGTGTAATTTTACCTTTCGAATGTGGTTCCAGTTCTTCCTGGGCAAATGCAAAAATCTGTCACATTCGGCACAAAGATCGCCACAATCCGCACATTGGATGACTGCTAAAGTTTCCCCGTCGTCATGATTTACGCATTTTGACTGTAGATAAAGTTTTTTTTCAAGTTTTAAAAGTGGGCTCAAGACAAAATTCTCGAAATAGTTTCAGATGGTACTTACTCGGCCCGAAGCGCCGTTCTGAAGTCCTGGAGAAGACAACATCCTGGAATGGTCCGGATGTAAAACACAAAGCGCTGCTAAAGCGAGCCAAAATCTTGGAGATAGGAGACAGTCTTCTGAAGTTCGGTTAACGGCGTCAATTCTGGTGAGGTGCAAAACTGCATCGGCGATGGCCGGTTTTGTAATGGATGCCCATTCTTCAGAAAACAGCGGATCACACATATCCTTTATGAGTTTGACAACGGTGTTGGCCAATTGTGCATTGCCGTCGCCTCTCAGAAACCAGTGCATTGAGGGAAGCTCTTCTTGAGTGTAGATTTCGCTGGTGCTGATATTTTTGGCGGATCGACTGCCGTCTTTGGCCGAGCGAATTTTGACTTGAAGTGATTTGACGATGCATGCTAAAAGCATGTCTAAAATGCCAAGATCTCTGTAATCTTGCAATGTGTCTTGGCCATGACACACTATGCGAGAAAAGTCCTGGGGTTTGATTTCGGGCAGGATTTTACGCAGCACCGAAGTCACCTGAAGTAAAAACAAAAATTAAAATTTAGCTGCTTTATCTTAATTTTTTTCATAAGAGGATATTTTTTTCATACCTGTCTTTGGATTCTAGGGGTTCCGACATGAAGTAAGTGCATCAAGTCCTGAATTAGATTGTTTTGCTGTGACAGGTAAGAACGACCCAGTTGACCACCGGCAAGAGCCAGTACCAATGAGAGCATTTCGAAGCAGTAGCGGTCTCCTACTTTTGGTTTTTCTGCAAAAGTAATCATAGTCAATTATGGGGTTTCTTGGAAAATAATATAAAAATTGTAACAAAGAATAAATGATTGTGTACCTGTAATGAACATTCGAATGTGATCATTAGTCGCTTCCAAAATGGAACTGGACGCATGAAGATCAAACTCTTCTTTGATTTTGATTGCTTCTCGGTGAATGGCTCCAACGATGTGGGAGCATACCTACAAGCGATACATTTCAAAATTGAATTAAAAATCTTCGATCAAAATTGCTTAGGACTTGCTCAGATTTGTCTCAATTTAATTGTAGAATAGTATCAGAATTTTAAGATCATAACAAAATCTTACTTGTTTTTGCAAATATGTTAGCTTGTTCCGACTGAACAATATTCCGACAATATGTTCTTGCAAATCGTTGCCTTCAGCATCGTCGTCTCCTCTCTTGATATGGTTCAGCAACTTTCCAAATACCTAAAAAGCAGGAAACAGTTTTTAAAATATTTTTTCTAGATTTTTAATTCTAAAAATTGCAACTTTACGTACCTCTGACGATAAAAGCCGGAAAATCCTCAAGGTTTCATTTTCACACTTGCGTAAAGCAATCGCCGAGTTTAATTCAAGTCTCTCAACTTCAGCAGCATCGGCCTGAGAGCCCAAGATTTTGATCTGACGAACACGCAAGGTATTGTCAGGTCCTTTGAGTTCCAGTTTATAAATCTTGAAATTTCCACATTCGAGTGGGAACCAGCACCAGCCGCAATGTCGAATATCAACGTCAGTTTGACCAACAGAGCTCAGTTCTTCGGTATGCGGTCCAGCTTTGACGGTGACTGAAGTAACCTTGTATTGCGAGTCCCTGACATTGTCAACATGAATAGCCAAAACTTTGACCATAATTTCTCCATTAGTGACGACAGTAATGCCTTTACTTCGGCTTCGATCCTCTTCTCCAGACTCCCAGAACGTTTCAGTTGAAGCGTCAGTCAAACTGGTGCACAGTGCTCCTCGGCTCGACACTTTGACTTCGACAGTGGAAGTGAGATCGTGAAACGTTGTCACTGCGTTGTAATTTTGCTGCTCCGAAAAGCTGTGGACCATGTCTGTCATTTTGTACCACTCGTTTTCTCTATCAAACTGTGACATAATCTGACTCAAATTCCGGAATATTTTGCTCCGATGAAGAAACCGATGGTCCTTTCTGCTGAAGCAAACTCCCCAACACTTGACCGCCATTTCCAGCAACGGCGACCCAATCGGTATAAAAGGCATAACATCCGAAATTGTCTGAAGAAAAACATAGAATGCTTCTGTCAACATGGGAAAAAATGACGAAGGTGATTCCATTAGCGGATGAGCTCTCATTTGCCACCAGCCATTGTCCAAATTTTCGTTCTCTGTGAGATCGTCGTCGGGTTTGATTTCCAAAGACGATGCATACCACCACATGAGGTCGTGAAGTGCAACTGGATGGCTTACGGATCGAATAAGCCATGCCAAAACTTGCATACCGTAGGAGCGACAAGTGACTCGACGAGTGGCTTGAAACAGGTAAAGTTTTAAGGCGTCCAAGTCGTTAGAGTCCGAAATGAAGTTTATAACAGAGCCACAAAGCTTGTTCATAGCCTCTTCCTCCGATTCGGATTTTGAGCTACTGATTACTTTTTGCAGGACTGCCGACGGGTGGTTGAGCAGAGACACGCCGAATTCGTCGTACTGATCGCCGTTACTCGCCTTGCGACGACGCGGTCGGTAATCTTCTCGTCGAACTATAACTGCATCGTCCATTGTGACAGCCACCGAATTTGATTGCAACTCCCGTTCAGAAGAGAAAGCATCGGGCGAAACTTGTTCTCGAAATGGACTATCGTCATCTACTAGTTGGCTTTCCGAGACATTCAACGCCGTGTAGCAATTGAAGGAAGCTTTGGCTTGAACCATACTGTTTTTTACATCCGGTTGCATATTGCTCGTGTTCAAGAATTGGAGTAAAAAGAGAGCGTTGCTCATTATTTTTGCGTGAGGTTGATCCACATCAGATGGCGAAGTGGCTCTCGCCGCACCAGAAGTTGTATCGGCAGAGTTGCCAGTTGAGCTGGTTGTTTTGCCACTTCGCGAAGAGTCAACACTTTCTTGCTTGCAAATCTTCAAATGGCGGTCACTGCAGCTTTCGCAAAGGATGGAGAAGCCAAAATATGCATTCTTCGATCTGCCTTTTCGAGGGAATCGGACTTGACAAATTTCACATTGATGCGAATCTTCGAGATATTCTCCCTGTTCTTCGTTGTCGGACAAGAGGTTGATTGGTGTTAATTTTGAGCGGTCTTTACGGCCTCTAGAAGACTTGGATTCTATTGAGAAACTGCGGGATGGTTTCCTGTCCTTGCGTAATTTTACAGGTGTTGACTTGAAAGCTTCTTGGTCCAAAGGCGTGTATGTTGATGTATCTTTGAAAAGAGTTTCTACGCAAGTCGTCTTGACATGATTCCATATTTTCTCCAATCCCGCCATAGCTGGAGGATGATAGTCTTCTTCTGGATCATTTCCGCCTTGGTCGTCTACAGGATTGTCGCTAATGTCCAAATCACTGGCTTTGATTCCACCGCCGCTTAATGTGAATTCCAACAGTTGAATCTCTGGATTCTCTCTTAAATACATGGCTGCCGAAGTCACTTCGACAGAATGGCGAAACTTTTGCTGTCGTAGCTTTGAGGGAGATTCGCCTACTTTCTTTCTCATTATGACTTGAGGCTCTTTGCTGGGCGAAGTCGTCGTAGGTTGGGCTTTGGATGGCAAATTACCAGAAGCGTGATGAAGTAACGAGCTCAGAAGTTGGTCTTCTTGCATCGGCATTTTATCAGCGTTTTCTTTGCCTTCAGTCGATTCTCGGCGTTGATGGAATTTTAGATAACTCGAACAAGCCATGGCGTCATGGATGATTCCGGCGTTCCATAAAACAGCGCCAAATACTGCTCGAATGCTTTGAGCTTGACCTGGTCCTACTGCGTTTTTCAGCGGTGCTCTGAAAAATAAAATAGACAGGAAAAATAAAATATTTTTGTTTCAATAATGCTTCACAAACTTTAAAATTTACTCACGATCCCAGCGAAGTCAACTCATGAATCAAAGTAGGCGACGTCGATCTCTCTTTTTCTCTTCTGACAATTCTGGAGGCTGAAGGTCGGCCCTTGTGTTTACGGTCCTTGTTGGGTATTATCTTGATTGAAGTTCGAGTAGCGGTACCGCTGCTGACTGCATGTAAAGCACCGTTTGCTCCCACATTGAATTGAACTGGTATCGAAGCCGAAGCATAAGTAGCAGCAGTTTCTTCCGGCGAAGTCTGTGTTCCGGAACTTACAGACTTTTGCTTTTCGTGTGTAAGTGCACTAACTCTTTCTTTCACTAAAGATCTTGTCATTTGACTGGCTCCGAATAGAGATCCGTAGCCATCGCTTTGACCGTCCCCACTTTTTGAATCTGATGATCCGAGCTGGAGCCACTTTTGCAGGGCGCTGAAGCTAGAGGCTTTTGATGCTCGAATTGATTTCGTTAGTTTATCTCTGCTACTTTCAGGCTTGGAGACAGACATTGACGGAGAGGCCTTGGGCGTCATGGAAGTTGCCACTGATTGCATTGGTAGCTCTGACGTTTCTTTTTTGGCCTCTGAGGCAAAGTCATCCAAAGTCGTGGGAAAGAGGTATGAGGAATCTTGAACGACCACAAGATGATCTTCCTTGTCTTTTTGAGACGAATCTGACTCCTGCCCAGGTTCACTTGAACCAAAAGCCGCTGGCGGACTAACGCTGTCAAATAGATTTTGAGGTTGCTGCAGCGCTGTTGAGAAATCGAAACCTTTCTTTGTCGGTTTGCCTTCTATAGGGAAAAATAAAAAATTCGTAATCGCTTGCTAAATTAAAATAATATAACTTTGATTTTTTGAACTAACCATGATTTTTTAAATGCACCACGTCTCCTTTGCCAGCTGCCAAAGACCAGGCTTCTCCATCAGCAGAATAGCAGTATTTTTGCTGACTCACAGAGTCCAGTTTGACCCAAATGCCTTCGCTATTAGCGCACTGGAAATAATCAACTTGCATATTTTCAAAGAGCTTAGCTAGGTTTAAAAAAATATAAAATTGTTTTTACCTCATCGATCGAATAAAAGCTGGCACCCATTCCTAGAATTCCGACAGTCGGAGACAAAAGCGATGGCCTGGCTCGAATATTATGTCCGGAAACTCCACAGTTGATCACATGATAAAGTCCCGGTGCTCCATTCAGCTTCAGGGCTTTCGAACTGCAAAAATCAATTTCGCATTACTTTTACCTGCCAATAAAAAACAATCAAGGTGAAATCGTGTATCTGTGGCTATGTACCTCTTATCAGCGCTTGTATGAACGCCGTCAGTCATTTTCCTAACTGTATTCGTAGTCGCGTTGCCAATTCCAGGATCAGAAAGTTGTTTCGGCCCTTCGACAGGAAAGAGAAGCGTTTTGCCCACATGCTGATTGTATTGCAAACACCAGCCTTCTGTTCTAATATTTCGACTATGCGACAGGCTGTCACAAAAGGCCTGAACTGATGGATCGTTCAACTTGACCCAAATTCCATCGCTGTTGTGCACTTCCATTGTGAATCTGATAACTCCATTTATCGGAAGCTTTCCAATTTGCTCACTCTGGAGTGAAGGATGGCTTCGGATACGCAATCCTGCCGAGTCGGTCGCTTTGAATTTTCTCATTTTCCCCAACGTTGAATCTGCTCCATCGCTACTGTCATCGTGCTTTTTTGCTTGAAGCATGTAGACTCCATCAGGTGCTTCTTCCACCTCGATCTTGGTAATCTATGGAGAAGAAAGTAAAATTGATCGTTCGTGGATCATTCATTCTCAAACTGCAATGGCGTGTGCACGAACCAATTTCATACGCAACAGGTGGGTTTTTTGATAATATTTTACCTGGGATAATGTACAGCCATCGATACTCAACGATATGTGATACAAGCCAGTGCAGGCTGGAGTCCATGTTGCTGCGTATGTGGCGTTATTGTTTTGCCGAATAGTCATCGATTCTGAACTTCGGCGGATTGAAGGCGACATGAGCCGAAGTTCTTCGAACGAGTAATTTTCGTATTCCTTCATCATTGTAATTGCATGGTATTTCATCTTGTCTTTTACTGTAGCTTGGAAACAAGTTTCAAGGTTTTCAAAGTCTCTCGCTTGAAGTGGTTTGTAAGTTGTAGTTGTTGCACAGGAAGAACGTTGGCGTAGGTGGTCAGCAGTTACTTTTGGAATTGCTTTTAGTTCAATCTGGACAGAAATTTTTAGTTTAATATTTTTTACTTTTGTTATATTCTAAAAGATCAAAATACTTACCACTAGTCCTTGGGCCACTACAGGTTCTCCATATTGATCTCGAGTGACCAGGACGAAAACAGTCGGCTTGCCTCGCTTAATGCTTTCTTTGCTGGTAACGAGCTGTGGAAAGTAAGAAATTTCATTTAATTGAGTTTTGAAATCAAACAAAAGAAGCCATTTTAAAAACCAAACCTCGCATTTTTGTGGGTCGACAAATGGCTCTGGCTGTAGCCAATTTGCAAGCCTTTCACCACTAGAATTTGGAGTTCTTCCAATAAAATCCATGATAAAGTCTCGCTCCTTGGATTTTTCTCTGCAAAAATTTAATTGCAAATTAAATTAACTTTCTGCCTCCTTGTATTTTGGCGTTTGCCAGCATCTATCCGCATTTTGTAAGTCACACCGATTTCAAAAATTAGGATAAACTCGCTGAATATATTTCTTGCCTTTCTTCATCGCTTTTAGTTTAAAGTGTGGCAAAAAATGAAGTTTCGAAGCATTCCACCGTTTCCTCATTTATTTATTGCTCAGACCATTGTGACTTGAAAAACCACGGCTTGCATCAAAGTCACTATTGCCAAATTGGTACGCATTGATCCATCTTTGAAATGTTTACATTCAAAGTATGGTCGTGATATAATCCAATTCTTTTCCTTACAGCCCCGAGCTCCAAGTGTTACCAAACGATCTTTACGGCTAAATGGCGTTACCAAATGTTCAAGCCAAACATTTCATGAATGAATCAGATGAACAAAATTTGTACACCTTGTGTCCAAGCTTGTTTTGTGGGTTTACACGTTACCACAAAATGTTTCATTGCGTACCCTACATTATCCGTGTTCCCCATTTGCTTTTTAAATTTTACGATGCATGCCACACACATAGTGTCCATAAAAACGTGTTTTAAATAGACCGAAAGTCCAAAAGCGACATACTTTGCCGTACAGCCATTTCAAAATTGTTTCATTTAAGTCACATAATTTCCCTACATTAAAAAGCACATTTCAGTCCTCGACAACTGTGGCTTGACAGAAGAACATTTCTATATTTTAACGTATTTTAAACATAGTCAATCATTGAAGGAACAGAAGCTTGTCATTCTTTTGCAGCATTGTAATTATATTAAGTAATTTTTTTACAAGTGTCCAGACGACCACCATATCTTTTCAATCCATTTACTTTCTTCCTGTCCTTAAGAAGGTGCCGCCGTCGCCGCCTGTAAATGTATAGTTGAATTTGGACCTTTTGTCCAGCTATCCGCGCCCATTTTTGTGTAATGTGTACCGCTACTGGGAATTCAGTAGTCACGTTGTCGGCACCACATAACATTACGACATATCAAGTAAAATTTTACCTTTCAGTAAGTCGTCGTCTCTGGCCAAACTTTATTATTACGATTACTTTGTAAAACTCGGCCGACACAGTCATATAGCTCCGGCCTTTTCGGCCCATCTTTCAACATCCCCCTTTTTCCCACCTTGATCCCCTTTTCGTCTTGTTTGATAACATCCGTTTACCTTACGTATTATCAACAAAATTAGCTACCATTTTCACCCTCTTGTTTACATCCCTTCTTTGTTCATGTGAAAATGGAGCAAAGTACATTGAAGTAGTAGTCAGTCAGTAGTTTAGTAAATAAATGCCCTCTGGAACACCAAAGCTGGAAGAATACACCGCCGCTTCTCACTGACCCTCATTTATTATTTTTTCCCATTACCGCAGGCGTTATATGAAAAAATACACTGCAATTACATTTTCCAACCATAGCTTTGTATCGATCGATCACAAGAGCTATTGAAGCAGGAGCTTGAAATTCATCATAATTTTCAGCCGAGGAGCCTACATTTATTATGAACAATCACATCGGAAATCTTGATAGCTTCCAGGGACACCAGAACAGAACGGATGTCCCACTCTCACCGACCAACGTGTTGTTGTTAGTGCCGTCAAGCGTTTTAAATGGCTCTCAAAAGGTAAACGTTTCCGTATTAAATCTATTTCACGCTTCACGTTTTTCCAAGAGCGTCTTGAATATTGCCTTGTAAAAACCCGAATGTTTGCTGTACGTGTCACTGTAAGCTGTCCCTGGACAGTCAGCCTTTGTCCGCCTGACGCTGTCAACAACAATACACTTTTGAACTTTTGTACTTGCACTTGTGCAATAGATTCATTGGTAAAAAACTGTGAGAGGAAAAGGCTGATTAAATAGACATTTAAAAGGTGTTTGTGTGTGTGTGCAAAAGCGTTGGGAAAAGTTGCCATGTCCTGTTGACTGACTCAAGCCGTGGATAACATGGGGCTGAAGGGGGTGAGAAGTGTAATGGAGTCAAAATAATTTATTATGTTGGTTGTGAATAGAGTGAAATTTTAACGCCATAATTTAGGCGTGTAAAAAATTTCACATACAGCAGGTTCATCATGTTGCTATTATTTACACACTTTTCTTTCTTTGCTATTCTCCCGGCTCATCATTATCGCATGGTCCGTCTCTCCGAAACTCATCCCTTTCTTCTTTTTCTTTTTCAAGGTATTATTATTACACGGGATTTTATATATTCCCAGACCAGCAGCGTGTCTTTCTTGAGATGACGCTCTTTTCCAGCTCATCATTAAAGAATCTTAAAACTACTTGTTATATAACTACCAGGCAGGCAGGGCTGACTGAACACTTGTTCCTTCAGGCACCTCCATCACGAAAATCCAAGCTGCAGACTCACGTTCTTGGTCAGTCAGGACTTTGAAAACCGAACAACAATCACTGCTGCTCCATCCTCTACCACCAGCACCCTTTGTCCCCGGTCTTTTTTCCGCTCCGATCAACCTGTTACTTTTACCACACTATGACAAACGAAATTACACCCCCGTTTTTTCTTGGCCGCCATAAACAAATCTTTGTTCAAGAAATAAGAAGAATAAGTTGAGACGAACAAGTGGCCTTAGTGCCTAGTTGGGAAAAGGTCCTTGCAGAAAAAGCCTTTATAAAATTATATGCACCTTCAACAAGCCTATTTTCAAGTGGATTTTGCTCCTGACCACGTGGAAATACGGGAGCTCTGGGATCAAATTGTAAAAGCATTTTATTCCCTATCTGGAGCTAATAAAGAGAATATTTCATGTCCACTTTTGTCTGTAAAGTATATCTTGTCGAGTCAAGTGTTATCCGACGGACTTACGACTCTTAAAGTTACATTCTTTGAAAACTCAAGAGCGAGGCTGGATGAGCTGGACAAGTAGTTCTTTTTTCAGTCTTGTATTTCTCCAATTTCTTCAAGTGTTCTTTTACCAGATAGCAGGTTTGTTGGGCCGAGGAGTTCATAAATTTAACAAGTCGCGATGGTAATATTAGAAGGCGATTGGATATATATAATCTTTAGAAATCTTTCCATCTTTCTTTTCTAGTGCCTTGTTTTCCACACGGTTTGGTTCTTTGTCCAAGTGCTTCTTCTTGGTCTGGTTATTTGTATCCATTCTTAAATAAGTCCGACTTGGGAGCTGTGGGGACTAACAAGTGATCTGATACTTGTTTTTTCTCGTCCATTGCATCACTCACTCGACACCACCGAAATATACTTAAACGAGACGGAAAACCACCCTCGTCCGTCCGTCGTCGTCCTTCGTTTCGGTGGTGGTTGGGGAGGAGAACCTTTTGGCTCCAACTTGTTCTACCTTTGTGTCTTTCTTTTGCCATTTACGCAACACGCAGACTTTCATCCCTCTCCTCGAAATCTCCGGCTTTCACGAAGTGCAAGATGCATTCTCAACGTTATCCAACTGCTATAGCAACAACAAACAACCCCAAAGATTTTTCCCTTCTCGCCCAGTCAGCTAAACATTCAACTTGAGGCTGTTGAGACCTGAGAGAGCCATTTCAGATGGTAGTTTTGCTTAGCGGTCTCAGAGTGAGGCAACACAACCAACTTACTTCCCCCACATCCAATTTAACATGATTGCATCTCGCCCAACACCATTCAGTCTTGTTCTGATCAGAGTAAAAGGAAAAGCATGTTCTGAAGCTCCTCCGAGTCGGAGCGTTATTGGCGCGAACAAGTGGTCCCCCAAAAATATAAGGCGATTCTTTCACAAGCTCCAAATTATTATTTCGTCTACTACAAACAGTACGTAATGCGAATTATTAGTGTGAACGAAAATAATCATTGTGCAAACAAACTGTCTATAACTAGAAAACGAGCAAGTGAAAAGACCTTTTGGTTGAGGAAACAGCCTGTTGCTTCCTTATAGATTCCATGTCAGATGAACTTCAGTGCATCGGTAATTTATGAACGCCGACGACGACCAAGTCGGAATATCTCAAACGGTGTATTTTAACCCTTTCAGCTTGAGAATAGCTTTCCGTCTGAATTCTGCAGTTCAGTACAAAATTGTTCAGTGCCGAACCGAGAATATATTAACATAAACAATATAAAGTGAATGCGAAGCGAGAGATAAACGCAAAAGTGTTGTGCAAAAGACGTGATTTATGAAAATATTTCATGGAAACGACCCAAACCACTTGAACTTTCTTTCGTCAGGGAGAATATAGTGAGTACATTGTTCAACGTGATGTAGTTGCCAATTGTTTGCGGTAATTTTTCATTTTATAACCCTTGCATTACTTTCATTTTGCTCAGAAAAATTTGTGAACTCTTTGGCACGGAAGTGATAGTTGGTGGATGATTGTCGATTAGCGATCCTCGAGAGAGAGAGAGAAAGACTTTATTGGAAATCAGGACCCGCCCTCGGAGCATAATCTCAAGCACTAATCATGACTTGAACTTGGAACGGAAAAGACTTGGCATGACAGGATCCAAACACACCCCCAACAACAAACCACCACCACATGTTTCCAACAGTCGAGTCGTTGCCTGGCTTGAGAAACTTCCGTTTTTGTTAATTCACTTTTTTCTGCACGGTAATCCACTTGAATCAAATGCATTTCTTGTTCCCATCAAACCCGCCCAGATTTTTCCCAGTCATCAAGCCAAAGCCACATAACGCATACACACATACACACACGGTCATTTGCCAAAGATTGAATTAACGTTGCCATGTATCGCCCCATCGGACAGCAATTACCATCAGGATGGACCGGACCATCAAAAGTAATTTAGTTGCCGGCCGGCTCGTCCTTTAACTGATTTTCATCAGACATGTTGAATATTGAGCTGACAGAATAGTAGCAGCAGTTTCAGCAGGTATATATTCACAATCACGTGAATAATTATTCTTGCTGCCGGCTGGAGAAAGAAAGTCAATGTGTAATCAAGTCAGATTTGCGTCCACTTGATTCCTGGGGTCAGACAGACACGTAATCAAGTTCCATGTCAACTCGAGTCTTTGTGTATCCTCGCAGGTATCCAATCTCCCTCGCGGATACTTAGGATACAAAAAAATGCCGCGACAACTAATTTGCAATCAAGAAGAATGCCTACTTCTGTTGAGAAGGGATTCCGCCCCGCAGGCAGACGGATCAATTTCGAATTTTTTAATTACCGAGAAATTCTTGTGTGGTGGTGCAGTAGTAGACATAATTTATTTTGATGGTATCTTGAATAATATATTCGGAGCTGGTTCCTTCTGGTGGCATATTACTGCCGAGCGGAATGCTTCTGATGAGACTACTGCACCTGACTCACTCCTGTCCAGCAGCTATAAACTACCTGTAGAACAAGTTTTAGTCATTCAGCAACCCAACAACAAAAAGGCTATGGACGTATAACAATAGTGTGAATAGGCAATTTCCTCCAGAACATGATCCTGATGAGCGCCTTGTATCCACAAACAACAAGGACTACGCAAGACTTGTTTACTTTCAATTTCAATTGCCCAAGTCATAAAATGGTCGAGTTGAAGAGATGAAATTGGTTTTTATTCTGCAGACTTGTTATGTATTCATCCCGAGATGCGCTTGATGGTAAAAGTCACAACAACAGCAGCATCAACTACACAGGGATGATTACGACAGCCGGCACAGCTCGTCGGAAGCGAAAAGCGCAAGCCATTTCACATTTAAAAGATCCGCATGAAATTAGAATCTTAAACGAACACTGATGGCGAAATAACGATGAGAGATTCACTCCGGCAGTCATCTGCCCCTACAAATTAGCCAAAGCTCTCGCTTAAGGGTATCCCACCCATTAGGGCTTCTTTCTCTTCTTGTTCAATTCAAACTTGATGGTTTGTACAATTTCAAGGCGGTAATTGCCAAGAAAATGTCTGCTCCTCTCTTGTGTACATACATATAAAACAGGTGATGGCGCTGTAATATTTCATGGTCAATTTTTCTTGCCTGCCATTTTGGTTGCCTCGGTTCTAGGCGAAAATCATAACGAACTTGAAAGACCGTGGCAAACCCTAATTTCTTCAACTCCTCCCACAAGTGCCTTTTTCTTGATTGCTAATTCTGCTGTGGAACAAGAAGAAGAAGAAGCTTTTTCCTCCTGTTTTTACTTGAAAGTCCATTTGCTTTTGTTTTTTTTAGTTAGACAACGTGACATTTGATGCAATTCTTTGTCTTGCAACTTGTCGTATATATCATCATCAGACTCGCTCGTAGCCACCACCACTTGTGAAATTCCTCAACGCCGTGATCATTGTTGCATGGTCATGTTAACAGCCGTCGAGGGAATCTTTCGCCATTATTAATCAGTCCGGCCAAAAGTCCGAACAACAAAGGCGAAATAACGTGCATGGCATCAGGGCTGTCAGACTGCACTTGTTGAATGAAAGATGGCAAGGCCGATCATCGTGTAACTATGCATCGAATTTCGTTAACGTGAGATTACATCACATGGAATGGTCGTCGTCTTGCCACATAACATGGTTGGGCTGCTCATCCAGTCAGTTGGTCATGAGATCCAAGAATCATTCATGAGTCATTATACGATAAACAAGTTGCTGGTTGTCTGCTACAAAGTCTGTTAAAAATGACTCCTTTTCACACTTTGTAATCAGCCCGCAACTTGTCTTGTTCTTCATCCAGACGACCATCATTTTTAGTCACTTGTCCAATGTATAGGGGCGGGGAAAATTGCGTGTGTGCAACCTTCAGGCCCAAGTGGGCTAATAAAAATTGACAAAGAAGAAAGGACCTTCTTAATATTCAGCTAATGGGGATTATATAGCGTGTGGATCAAAGAACCAAAGAAATATAACCAAGAACAATTCAACGTCAAGGCAAACTGAATGGGTATATGAGCCGCCATTTATGATACAATTTTTACTATGGTTTTAGAATAGGCGACCACAAGTACATGATTGGGACTAGCAAAGTATTTGTCTATCTTTTATCCAAGTTAGTTGCTCTTAATGAGCTTCAATCACCCTTTGCATCCTATGACATTTGGTCGTCGGATACGACAAACTTTGCGGCGACGATCGTATAGCTACTTGGTCATCCTGATCATGATCACCAAGTCTACTTGTGTCCTAGTCATAGTCAAGTATTTGTACTTGCTTATTGCGTCTGTCTCGTGTGGTTTTGTCAGTAGTGGCATAGTTGCAGACATGGAAAAATGTCCACCACTTGAACCCCATACAGTTCCAGCAGGGAATCCAGGAACGACTCGTTCCTTGTATCTTTGTTGGGCTTACGAGTTGAAAATATTTAACCCTCGTCGTCTCGAGTGGACGACGTTGTTCATGAATGATGGTTTCTGATAAACTGTTTGTGAATGCATCTGATTAGGAACAAGTAGGAGAACATTTAGTGGAATTATATGCCGGTGCCGCTGGTTCCACTTTGTTGTTCCAGGCCCAGTATCTCCAGTTTCTAGTTTCTGGCATATGTTGGCAACAAGTGGCGTTGCGGTTAAGCTGTATCAGCAACGTTCTTGTTTCTTTTCCTTCAATTGTTGCGTTTGTTTTTAAAAGAGCATATATATAGGGACTTTCCTCCGATTTCAACCATATGAATTCTTATCGTAATTGGTGCACATTAAAAGGGTCTGTTGCTTCCCTGGTGGCATGCCTGGTGAGCCATTGTGGTATTTTTTACCGAGAAAAGAATGTGACTCGAGTATATACCAACCACCCCTGTTCACAAAATCCCGGCCCGTCCGTCATTCACTTGAAAGACGATGCATCCCAGATGCGTCCCAACCCGTTCACACCCGCTTCCAGAAACTTGTTATCCAAAATATAGCCGCTGGCTAGCGTTACAGAAATCCGTAAATAAATGTTGCTTTTTTACATTTTCAGATTCAACAGTTGTCCACCACACCTCAAGAATATACTGAACCAAGCCAGAATAAAAAAGAAGGATTGCAACTATTTCGGGAGAGTCAACAATTTAAAGTTGGAGTAATTCCACTACCCGGCTGGAATTTTAAATCAAGATAAAGAAAGCAACAAGGCAACTACCGTTAAATATATCAAACGAACTTCTTGCTCTTGATATCGTGTAATCCAGAATATTAAATGTGAATCAACCGAGAGTGTTCGATAGCTAATGTTGAAACTGACAAACAAGAGACCAGGTTCTGAGGATTTGAAAGTTTCCAAAGAACCTGCTCTGTAAGCTCGACCAACTCTAACTATTCCGTCCATTCATGATAATCTCTCTGTTTCGGCCAAACCACAAGAATTAAATGGTTTTCTGACTCGCCTCATTTCATATCTTGTTGTTGAACAAAGACATTGTGAATGAGCCATCCTTACTACACACCTGGACAGACGTGATTCACTTGTTGCGTGGAATCGAGAGTGAAAGAGACACGCAATACGAGATCATTTTCACAAAGTTTCTTGTGCCGCGGTCTGTGATCAAATTCGAATTTGCCGATAAACCGGCTTGATCAACAAGTTGACGTAATACATGGACCAATGCAACAGGTGTTGTTGTCAATAGCTGTTCCAGACGAAATTAAGAAACAACCGTGAGTGGAGAAACAATCAAAGCTACTACGTGCTCCAAGCAAAGAGGTAAGCGAGAATAAAAAAAGTCAAAGAAATATTGCAATTTGCCGAACCATTGTAGCGGATCAGAATGACCGGAACAAATGTTACATGTTTTTCTCATTGTTTTCCATAGAGCGAGAAAGATAGCCACTTGTGACTTTTTTACGTCTCTCCCTAATTACTTGGATCATTCAGGCAAATCCAACCAAAATATATTGGTCAACAATTTGGTCAGTCAAGTCCAAGGATTTTTGCTGCTACTTTTGAACGGTTCACTTGTTACCACATTCACCGAGCGAGAACCTCCCTTTCCACATGTGTCTTTCCTTATTACCAGCCATGACCAACAACTTTTCCTTGCCTTGACGTCGTTTTAAGTACTCAACAACGTTATAGTTGTTCTTGAGGTTCGTCGCAATTTTCCCACACAACCCGCCGGAACGAAAAGTACTGAAAACGTACACGAAAACGTCATCATCGTCAGAAACATAACCCTTGTTGTTGATCCCTTGAAGGTTCGAAAAAGGTCTCACTCATCAAATCAAAGTTGCTTCCCGCCTGGGTACCCGAACGACCACATTGCACGCTATATATTTACTAGCTGTGTCGCCTATTGAACCGCGTAAAGAAGAATGTGATGCGCTAATAACGTTCTTTGCCGACAACAAAGCCCCTTTTTCGAACGCTATAAAACTTGTGAAAGAACCCATCATCGAATTTAATATCGGCTGATACAATCAATCGCCAAGAACCTTTTAGTTAGTACCTCGTTTCTGAACTTGAAGCAATTTTAAAGGAGTAGCAAGGAAACGTCGTTCAAGTTGTTTTATAAAACTGATTGTGCTCGGTGTATAGAACAACAAGTTTTTGTGTGTGCATTATTTGTATGCGCCACAACATCCACACTGGTCCTCCGCCCCCATTACTCATCGAATAGCTCGTCGAATAGCTTTCCATCGTCTACAGCTGATTCAAAGTTATTATCGTCACCGTAGTTAAGCTTTGAAAAAAGGAAAAGAAGACGAGAAAGATGATGAGCTTATAAGTTACTTGGCTTTAACTTGGCTCCTCGACAGCTCCATCGACTGACGACGACGAATACGACTGAGGTAGTCTGAGAGCTCAAGAGATTTCAGAATCTTCTCAGTTGCTTTTCCCCCATCGACCTGGAAGGAAAGTCATCAGTTTCGTCTCTCCTTCCCACACTTTTGTCGACGTTCTTTGTGCTGTGAATGTCATCAGAGTTTTGTGTTGTGATCAGCATCGATAATACATGTCAGCGGTCGCTCTGGCTGTCGTAAAATTCGGAGTGAAGAAATCAAGCGAAGAACAACTATTTGCAAGTGTTTCCCCGAAGGACTGATTATATGCACCTGCAATTGTGTAATTGAACCGACATTTTTTTTCGACCGCCTTCGCCATCGGCTGGGTTTCTCCACCTTGAGACCAAAACTGGATTATAATTTTGCATGGTGGATGCGTATATGTGAGTGCTGGGAAGCTTTGGCTAATTGAATTGTTTTGTACGTTGATTATTTATGCGTGGACAATTCGCAGTGTCCAATCCGGCACCACCACCAACGACCCGGATAATAATATGCTCGCCTCACGTAGTGCTGAAAATGGTCTTAATTGAATTATACCCAGTTGTACTTCCACCTCCACCGCCGTCCTTCTACATGTGTATATAAAGTTACCGACGACGAGTGTGAATAAACAATGAGGAATCGTGACGTTTGCTAATTTTACCGAGGAAAGCCGTAAAAAGAAGAAGAAGACTGCCTGCTTACAAACATGGAGCTGTCAAGTCACGTTCGGTGGAAGAAATACCTGATTTTACTGTGCCTCCATTATTATTGGTGCTCGGCATTTGTTGTTGCCGGTGGAGAAACGCCAATTTTGGCAGGAGCACCCACAACAACTACTGTGACAACGACTCAATCCACGGCCAACTTCAATTGGACATTAACTAGAGCATCAGATTGCAAAAGTGCACCTCAATTAGGCTGCCGATGTGAAACAACTTTCCAGCCTATACGCTCTACTAAAATTACTTGTTCGTGTGGAGGAGACACAGAAAACCAGGTAAGGTTTCTTTTAATTGCCGTACACCTGAATCAAATGAAACTGCTCCTCAAAGTTTCGCAAAGTTTGCTTGTCTTGCAATTAATCTAATTCTTTTTTTCAACTTCTCTACTTGCGTCTTGTTGTGTTTGACTGAACGACATTCGCTTTCTCGTCTTAATTTCTCACGACGTTGCTTTGGCAAACATTTCAAGATGCATCATCATTTACTCGTTACCTACAAATCCGTATCTTGAACCAAGTAAATCCGCCTCGACTTGTAAATATATATATACACCAAATTCACAACTTTTCCACGTCAAAGCGTGGGTGGTGAACAACAAGACGAAGAATTACACAAGCGATGAAGAGCAGCTGGTGGTAACACCATGTAGTCGAAATCAAGTTTTGAAATCTAAACATTTCACGAATCAGCCATGCATCCATTGTTGAATTTATACAAAATTCATCATCCTCATCATAATTGTCATTAGAGTTTCATGTCGTTAAATTGCGAGATAAGTAGGAAATGTGACAATGGAAATTTTTCACTCCCTTTTCAGACTGGGCGCTTGTTTCCCAAACTTGGGAATTGAAAAATAGGGGCTCTGTATTTATATGCAGGAGTCAGAATTTTTTCGCAACTCGCTTTCTCTCTCTCTTCTCTTCTTAACACTTTGATAAACGAAACTAATGCAAGTTTTGGATTGTTGTGAAATTCCAAGAGTGAGAAGAATTCTTTTGTTCATTAACTTGAACCGAGAGAAGACATAAATATGTGATGTTTTGTTTTGCACCACCTTTTTTCACCAGCAATAGTCATTACCAGGAACGAGTTACGTCTTGAGTATTTAGCTTTCGGTATTTATGGCCATTTTTAGCAGTCAAGCGACAAGACAGCTTGGAAGAAGAAAGCTCTTTCTTGCACAAGAACAGTTTTCTGCTAATCTGTACACACGAGGAATTTTTCCAACATCAACTTTTCCTAGACGGTGACATGCATTTCCGCCTGTCTCACTCTTACCATGTCTCTATATCAGTTTACGTGTGAAGAATACCTTTGAATCGGAAATATTCAGGATCTTGAAGCATTTGTCTAAAGTTCATGGCGTTGGTAAGAGAGCTTCTTCTTGTGTTTTTGTTTCATAAAAGCTGTCAAGTTTTTCATGTCTTGTGTAAATACTGTGTAGGGCGAATTGATGCTGACAGAGGACGGGAAGGTTAGTTAACATCCCATGGATCCGACACATGACTGGATCAGTACAGCAGGCCCCACAAGAAAAGCTTGCAAATCTAGTGTTTCTCGTCTTTGGAAAAAATGTCAGGCTTGTGTGAAACTTTTCCAGCTCGACAGTCAGTATTTATAACCTTGTTTAAAGCTTGAACCGTTTTCTTCCCGTCATTATTTTTTTCACCCTCGGCTGCGCCTTCCATTCCCACAGCGAATTTGTTCCGCGGATATGCAATTCCCTTGCCATATATATACTATACCGTATACTTCTCCAACAACGGTTAATTGCAGTTTGTCACCACGTCAAAAAATCCCATGCTGCTTACAAGGTGTGAAACCATTACTCATTCATAGACTCCATTTCATAAAATTGCCTTCTCAGAAAGTCCTGCTGACTGCCTCTGTTGCTCTCATATCACTCGATTCTGTTTCTTTGCCCCACTTTCTTCACATGGATTTACTGATAAAAATAAATATTAAACGTAACATATACATACATGTCCTTAAGCCAATTCGCATCCTGTTCCAGTCAACCTATTACTATTCTTAAACCCTCGAGCAGCATAATCTTTGTCTCCCATCAAAACTTGCCTGACCTTTGGGCTATTACACAAGTATACAATACACAAGTTAAATATAGCAATTCAAAACGGATTTGAAAAGGATCAGAGCGCAGGGATCGTATTCTCTTTTCGTTTTTTCTCTTTGAATTCTCTGAATGAGTTTCACAACAACACAATAATAGACGTTGTAAGTTGTGTACCTTTCATCATTTTCGTTTTGTCCATTCTATTGCCCATTTCTATTTGCCACTATGAGAACCTCATACGTATTATTTGACAGTTGGGGTATTTATTGGGGAACCAAAAGGTTCCTGGAGAGAGTGACACAATACATCAATTCAAGTTGTAAATCTCGGGTTGAAGTTGCCATTTACTAAAACTATTGACAGAGGAAGCAACAATGTCTAGTGTTTGCATTGTCCAGAAATTAAATGAAAGGCCAGGGGAAATTGTAGAGAGAAAATTCCCTGTTGGTGGAGGAGTTAATTATAGCGACGGGAAGTATTTTGGAGATAAAAAACGTCTTTCCAAAGTCTGCCTCAACCACATTAAATGTATTGTTTGTTCGTTTACTTTATTTTCGGCAAGGAACAATCAGGGTCATTGATGAACGTTTTAGTGAGAATCAAACTGTTGTTTGTTGCTTGTCCGAGTCATTTAAAAGTGTGAAAGAGTTGGTCAAATTTCGTCTACTCCAAATCTAATATAAATGTATGCTGTGTTGCTGTTTGACCTTCCGGAATTAAGGCTGGGCTGATAGTGAATCATGCAACAAAATATTCGTTCTTTGACTGCATACTCCTTTGCCGTATGGACAGTGTAAAAGTGTTCAATCAAAATTTGTTGCAGCCAGACAGAACGTTTGGTTCAGAATACAAATACTACGACCCTTATAGCCCTTCTTAGAAACCGTTTAGTCTTTGAACTTGAGACAAATATATTGCAACGCCTTCACATTATATGAACACACTCTTCTCAACCTTGCCCATTAAACTCAGGAAGTCGTAACAACAACAAAACTACTAGCAGAAGCCACTTTGAAGCTTTCCAAGTGATTGTTCATTCACACGATCCACCAACACCCTCGCAGAACCACCGACCGACAAATGTTAAAAGTGGATTCGAGTACTCGAAAAGTCACAGTATATCTAACAGGGCAAAATATATGTTTAATTACGTGTCAACATGATCGTCAAGTGTTGTCATTTATAGAGTTGATGCTCTCTTGAGTTAAAGTTAGCTCGTGCATTCTAGTCGAGGTTGGCTGAGGTCGAGAGAGCTCCAATTGGCGGCCTGTAGTCGTATTACAGCTACTTAACTTTGACGACCTGACGATGAGTCTTGAGCTGACTGTGAGCTCCATCTCAAAGCTTTAATGTCATTATAACCTCATAATGGCTAAAATTATATTTTAAATTTTGCCTCTGGATGAGCATACTGTAAAGCTGTTTGTTCTTGTGATGAATCTTACTTTCTCCCATGTACTAATTACTTCCGTCGTACTTCTATTCGTCTTCGTATTCCCCTGCCTGCTGCATATGTTTTAATTAGATGAAATCTTAAATGCACTAATAATGCACTGTCATGAAGGACTTGGTTGACTGCGGCCAAAGTTGCAGACTCATTTACCAAATGAATGAAGGAGGAACAAGTTTAATTGTCGAGCCAAAGACACGGTGATAATAATATTTTACTGACTCGATCACAAGACGCTGTTGACACAGCAACTCCAGTTTGCTCAACCTGTTACGATAAGAGAGAGAGCTATCAAAAAATAGGGTATTTTTCTTATCACTAGTAAAGCAAACTAACTAAATTAAGGCGTGGAGCCTCAATGGTATCAAGTGAAGCAAAAGCTATAATTGAGACTTGCGGAAGATGAAATGATTCATGGCTTGGCAAGTATGAAACGTTGCCTCAGTTCCCTGTTTCCATCTTTCGTCTCTTGCTAATGTACTATTTGATATGGCTCTCTTAAACAGCATTTAATGCAACTTGAAAAGTTGGCAGTAAAAACGCTTGCATGGATAATGCAACGCTCCGCATTTCTACTAAATTGCCCACGTTTCAAGAAGCTGAGCCCTCCTCATTATTTTCACCAACAGCAACTCACAGCTCTTGACTTTACTTGAGAAAAATGTTTAAATCCTTATTGGCATTTCGCATTTTTCACGCACAAAAAAGAATGCTTGTAATTGCTTCTCGCATATTTGTCTCATTCCATTCCCGATCTCTGCTTTATGTAACCAAAGAAGCGCTAATGTTTCTGGAGCAGTTTCGGTAAACAAATGTCCCGAATACTGGGAATCGCAAACGTTAATATTTTTTAAAACTATTTACAGAATGCTCAAGTGCATGGTGCGGTCGAGACTTTGGAAAAGGTGGATTCGAGTCATCAAATTATCTGGGTAATTGAAAACTGCCAGAATCTGCAGGTTCATCCGGACGTTTTGCCAAAAGGAGCTGGGCAAGAAGTGACTGTAATTTTTCGCAACATTTCCGATTTGGTATTGGAGAAATCGGCGTTTGCCAGTACCGGTTCTAGTGGTAAGTGAAATTACACTCTAAAGCTACGTGTTTTTGTGAATGGATTTTTGTTTGGAAAATATCATCAGAAGTATCAGACGAGAAGAGTGTTTTGCAAACATTCCCTTTGGAGTCTCTTAATCTAGTTTATATTATTTGTTCATTCTTTACTCCATAAATCCTTCCGGTGAGGATTGAGTTTTAAATCTCTTTGGAATCCTCTCTGGCAGAGCTTCTAGAGTTGCGTGAGAAAGCAAATAATTATATATAAACTGTTGATGGTTCGATCCTTTCCACACAGTTGATGATATCCTAGTAGGTATTATAGTTTTGGTATATTTTCTCTAATAGTGTTATCTGGTTTGGTGTTTATCTTGAGTAAAGTGAAAAAGACGAGAGCATTAGTGAGAAAAGCAAGAGATAAAGGAATGTATAAAGGATATATATTGCCATAGAGATTTAGGTTACAAAACGTAGGGAATGACTCGGAATATTTTACGTTTCTCTACTGCACTGCACTACATTTAATATTTATCTCTTCCTTTTCCAGATTCTTTGTCGAGTCCGTCGGTTCACTTTGAACAATGCGCTAT